>CAIGRP010091171.1:0-16265 GCA_903798385.1 Fraxinus cuspidata | reverse complement strand
CCAAAAGGATAAGTTGCGTTGGAATAGATACAATTTTGTGGAGTTTATACTTTCTTAATTTCGAAAGCCCCCGTACACTTCTAGCCCACTCTGAAAAATTCATGGGTCAGCAGGTGGGTGAGAAAGAACGGGCTAATACTACTAACCAAGCCTAGCTCTCAAGCAAGATTAATGTATAAAAATAGGTACAATTGTTTCCTGAGTTAAAAAAAAAATCTATATATGATGTGGCCAATGAAAGCAACTTGGCCATGAATGTGATCATCACTAGAGCCAGTTTAGGCTAGTCATCATTATGTCTTTGGTATAGATGATTGAAAGTCATCAGTTCGCTAGTTTCTTTGAGAGCAAAAATAAGCGAGGTAGCGCTACTCCTAATTTGATCAAAGAACTTAGATGGAAAATTGGCCAATCTTCTCATCTAAGCAAAATCAGTCCTTGCAATAATGACTTCTTTTCAAGAAGAGGGATTACATGTGTATGTGTAACCAAGAANCTTAGATGGAAAATTGGCCAATCTTCTCATTTAAGCAAAATCAGTCCTTGCAATAATGACTTCTTTTCAAGAAGAGGGATTACATGTGTATGTGTAACCAAGAAGGCAAGGGGAGCTTTAGCTTCAAAGGAAGATAAAAAGTAGGGAGTGAAATGTAAAGACATATTTTATATAGAATGTTTGGTAGGTAATGGACGAGAAAGGGTTCTCATCTTTATGGATAGTCAACATTTTTGGTGTTTTAGTCACCTTACCATGGCTCCCTTAATTATTTGTGAGGAATTATCCTATTGAGTAATTGGAAGCATGCTACTCCTTGAAAATAACTTGTATACAAGTTCCTTTGTTGTTGGGGCTCTTAAAATCCTTTTTTGCTTGTTCGTATAAACTTTGTAACGTAATCAGTAAGTCGATGGACATTAATTGAAACTATTATTTAAATCCTTCAGGTACTTTGGCAAATTACTTATTGATAAAATAAACCTTTTTATAAACTTTTTCTCAGACGAAGCTAAGTATACCATGATTTCAGAGCCATGGATATTGTAGAAAAAGTCGAACATTTGAACATCATGGAAAAGACATACAATGAATGGTGATAAAGCCATGTGGGTGTTCATGCGCACATTGCACCCAATAAAAACCCGTCCGAGAACATACAATCAATGAAAATACAGGCGGGACCCAAATCTCGAAAGCCCTACAAAAATCACAAACAAACACGCTTTCTCTCATAACTCGCATCGACATGGACGAATCATAGCCGGTTACTCTTGGACACGTTTCATATCATCAATGGTCAATCAGTATTTCTGCCGTCCAGTTCCCTCCTCCCTTTTTTAAATAAAACGCGTCTCATGTTTCACTTCAACGACTAATAATTCTTAATCTCCAATCTCTATAGCCTGCCAATTGCCAATTTACAAAGACAGAGAAAATGTATCCGGAATCTGAAACCTCCGGCGGCCTGAAGACGGAGCTCACTTTGGGTTTACCCGGCGATTTGCAAGTTCAGAAGTCTGGTATCAAGCGTGGATTTTCCGAAGTAGCAGATTTGAAACTGGTGAATGATTCGAAAGCCGAATCGCAACCTCCTTCCACGTATGTTAATTTATCTAATGGCACATTAATTTTCCAATACCTCGTCGTATGCTTGGTACCTCGTACAAAAGTAAATTAAAAGCTTCGTCTCTACTGTCTAATCCTATCTAATACGATATGTGTGTGTGTGTCTTTATAGGGTTTGTCGGAAACTATATATTGTAATTTGTCACTAACGTAAGTTTCTTTTTTAATATAGGACGCAGGTTGTGGGATGGCCTCCAGTGAGATCATACAGGAAGAACTTGGTGAAAAATTGCAAATACGTGAAAGTAGCTGTAGATGGAGCTCCATATTTAAGAAAAATCGATCTGGAAATATACAGTAGCTACCAGGATTTGTTGACTGCAATGGGGGATATGTTTACATGCTTAACCATATGTAAGCATAGTAATAATCCATATTAATTGATTATTATATTCATAATTAAAGTGTTAATAATAATGATTAAATTAAATATGATTTAGGTGATGTGTTGAATGAGAGGAAACTCGTGGACTCAGCAAATGGTGAAGAATATGTTCCAACTTATGAAGACAAAGATGGCGACTGGATGCTAGTTGGAGATGTCCCTTGGAAGTAAGTTTCCAAATATGCCCTCGAACTTCTTTATCCTATGATTGCCATCGAGGTCGTCGATTGAACTTCTGTTGGTGATTCCCAGGTTTTTGTAGTGTTAGTTTTCTGCTAATTAGGGTTATGCGTATTCTGTTTTGCAGAATGTTTGTTGAATCATGTAAGAGAATGAGGTTGATGAAAAGCTCTGAGGCAATTGGATTAGGTGCAGCAGCTCCAAGTACACCTTCAAAGGGCTCAAGCACAAGCTGTTAAAAGTAGTGATTCTGGGAAATCCATGGCTGAGCACCTGTGCAGACCTTCATTTTCATTTTTTCCTGTAGTACAATCCATGTTTTGCCCCGTTAATTAGACCTCTAGGACATGTTCATTAGGGTTTTAAGACAGAACTTGATAATATAATGAATAAAAATTTGTTTTTTTTTTTTAAAATTAATATTATTGTTCAATATTGTCTAGTTTACTTGCAAGCATGTCCTTCTAGTATCAATCGTAGTCATGTACATCGTCATTTTTTTCATTTTATATGCTTTTTCACGTGACCATAAATCATTGGACAATTTAAATTTTTGATAATTTTCAACAAAAGAATGTGCAAGTGTCATTTTCCTTTTGGTGCCGTAACTATATGCTTGCTTACTGTACCAGAATTTGTTTTCTTTATTCAATTAATTTTTTCTCCCATTCTATTTTGTGATCAATCATACTTGTACAACACAAAATGGGTTAAGTTATGACTAAAATCCCCTTAAACTATGAACCTGGAAAAATTCGAACAAATATCAGGTCCGACCATATAACCAATTGACCTGAACTGGCGCCAATTTTATGGGTTAGCTTTCTTTAATTGAGAAGATTTGAAACCTCATAAGTCATAGGCCAATTGATTAAAAAGTAAGAGGCCCATATTATAGTTTATTTCAAACCTTTTGCTTCACGGATTGATAAGATCAGATGTTCAAGCCTTTGAACTTCGAACAGTTGTTACGATTACTTTGAAACAATGTGGTATTTTCTTTAATTTCAATATTTGATTTCATTGTTCATCTCACCTCTATTTTTCTTATTTAATTTTATTTTAATAGCACACTAATTTTCTATAATTTTATTATCTCATTTTCTATTGACATTAAAAGTGGTGGGCATAATGAAAATTAAAGTAAAAACCATTATTTCAAGACTCTTTTTTCTACATACTCATTTTTAACTGAACATTCACGTAATAAAATATGTTACATGTAAACCCAAAATTTGTTAATACTTATTAACCGTATATTTTTCAAAAAATCACTATTCAAAACTCTATTTTATCCAAATTATTGTTGTCAAGCATGGCTAAATGTTTTTATCTTTATATATTAATTAATTTGAAAATTAACTTATTTTTTTGGTATATATTAATTTTTTACAACTGGTTCAACCTCGGTTCGATCTTTTGACCATTTCCTTTTTTGGGTCAATGCTCGGGTTGATTTTGAAAATATTGGTACATGGAGAAAATAGTTAAAATGGAAAATATTTTTCATCACATTTTCTATTTTAAATCTTCCTTGACTCTCAATGACTCCAGTGTATCTCTGTTAAAAGTGAAAATCCATAAATAAAGTACAGTTCATTTTTTGCCTTCGTTTAGTGCTAGTTGTGTAAATTTTCCTTCAATTTTTATTGAACATTTGAAAAGGCAATTTTCTCTCCACCTTTTATTTTGACAATCTGATTGACACAAAATGAAAAATTGGAGATTTGTTTAACACTTCAGTTGTAGCCGCGAGACATTTAAGGTTAAATTATATTATTGATGACTAAACTTTGCTCCTGGTTACTACTAACTCACTGTGTTCCTTAACATTGAAAAAGAAAATTTAGTTCACAATCATATAATAACAAATCATCACATAATTGATACGCAACACCTTAGGAACAAAAAGGGTAAAATAAAGGTTATGACAATGTCTTTAAATAAAAATGTAAGACGTGATTTTTTAATACTTTGATGACTTGACGTAGTTATAAATTGATATGTCATGCAACGATTAAGTAGAAGATTTGATACGACATGACAATCACTTAAACAATCTAATATGGTACATGGGAGACGAGGTGAGGTTTGAAACTAAAATTGAAGTTTAGTGTCCAAATGAAACTAAACTAAATCTTATTGCCCCAATTGGAAGTTCCAATCTTGAAAAAGAAAGCTCGGAATATTTTCCATCGTGGTGTAAAACAGATTTAAATTGTGATTTAGATCTTCGAAGTGGTGGAAACCCTCTCCAATTGAGAGATGTAAATGAAACGTAAATTATATTTTTAGATAGAAAATGCAAAAAAAGATGTAAATTTACATTTTTTTCACATCTACAAGAGGCAAAAAGTAAATTTTGAGTGTTTGATTGACTTTATTTTCTATAGAATATGTCATTTTCCAAATTCCAACTTTTTGAGTGTTTGATTGACAATTTTTTTCATAAAAAATATTTTTAAACTTTCGATTATGTGACCATATTTTTTTCAAAATTAAGGAAAATATTTTCTTCCAGGATGAATGATTTTTATTTTCAGGTAAATCACTCTCTATTTCTCTATCTCATTTATCCCATTTCCCCCATCTACAAAAAATGGACAATTATAATATTTTTTAAATTGAAAATCAAGTCAATTAAATACATTTAATTAATAATTTACATACAAAGAAATTCTATACAATTGAATTGCCTAAAGTTTATTTAATTTTCATGTAAATTTCATGTTCACAATACCTTTAAATTTTTTTTAGAGCAGAATTTGAATTTAAATCCATCTAAACGTAAATGAAATGATATAAAAGTAATTTTAATATATAAATTTATACTCAATTTTATACCAAGATTGGAGATGACCCATCGTAAATATAGTCAACGCAAATTAACGGCTATTCAAAAGGTCCAAATTACCGTCAGCGCTAAATCCTCGCAACGCATTTCGCGATCCACCGACAGCAGTATAGTGAAAAAACAGGCTGTCCAGAAAATTTTGCGCTCAGAAATCCGTGATCCAAAGCAATCTATATCAATCTTAAAAAAAAAACAACAGATAGATCGCTTTGACTCATTGTCTTCTTTCTTAATCTGAAAAAAATCTGGAGTTTTTTTTTTTCTCTTAGACACATCAAGTAAGTTTCTTTCCATTTCCCTCTCTATTTTATATATCATCCAGATCTAATCAGTAACAAAATCTGATAACTATGTAAATGTAGTATACAGTTGCTTGATTTGTTCTTTTCTTTAATTAGTTTTGTGGGTTTCTTGCATTTTTTTTAAATTTTTTTTGCAGGGTGTAATTCGTGACTGAAAATTATGTCCAGTGGCGCAGATTTGCATCCGAGCGGTGCTGAGGTAAGAGTTTCTGATTCAATTTGTGATAATACGAACAATGGCAATGAAAATTGCCGAAATGGATTTTACCCGAATGCAAAGAAATTCAAGATTTTCATAGGGTATGATCCACGGGAGGATCTTGCATATGAGGTCTGCCGCTACTCTCTGTTGAAGAGATCCTCAATCCCTATTGAGATATTTCCCATCAAGCAAACTGAATTGCGAGAAATGGGTGTTTACTGGCGCGAAAGAGGGAAATTAGAGAGCACTGAATTCTCATTCTCGAGGTTTTTGACTCCATATCTAGCAAATTATGAAGGATGGGCCATGTTTGTGGATTGTGATTTCTTGTATTTACGTGATATTAACGAACTAGTGGATCTGATTGATGAAAAATACGCAATAATGTGTGTTCAACACGATTACACACCTAAAGAAACAACAAAAATGGATGGGGCAGTTCAAACCGTGTACCCAAGGAAGAACTGGTCTTCGATGGTGTTGTACAATTGTGGGCACCCGAAGAATAGTGTATTAACCCCGGAAGTGGTGAACAAGGAGACGGGCGCGTTTCTTCATAGGTTTCAGTGGTTAGATGACAATGAGATTGGAGAAATTCCATTTGTGTGGAACTTCCTTGTTGGACATAACAGGGTTGTTGAGGGCAATCCAAGCACATTCCCCAAGGCGATACATTATACGCTTGGAGGGCCATGGTTCGAGCAATGGAAGGATTGTGAGTTTGGGGATCTGTGGTTGAAAGAGTTGGAGGAGTACAAGGAAGCCGAAAAGAAGGTGGATTAGGTGGGTATATATATATATGCCTTGATATTATTACATTCTATATCCGAGGCAAGTTGCCCTTGCCTGTTTACCAATTGTTTCCTCAATTTTTTCTGCGTGTTTACTTGAAGGATGTCGACCAACGGAGTTGGTTTTTCCCAGTAGTAATACACGTTCACGACATAGTTTAATGTCGAGTTTGAGACGGTTATTGTTCAATTGGTTCATGTTGTTAGTTTAATGATATTCTTGAGATCTGATTATGATACTACAATTGTTGGTGAGTATATTTAATGCATATGGTTTAAAATGGATATTATTAGTTAATATAGTGTATTAATTAGGTACAATGTTAATACTTTTCTCTCCATTTTTTGTGATATTGTAGTTTGGAGTTCTCTCCATGAATGAACTCAGGTTGATTTCAATTGTTTTCATGCCTTTTGCTTTATTTTGAATACTTTTCTCTCCATTTTTTGTGATATTGTAGTTGGGAATTCTCTCCATGAATGAACTCAGGTTGATTTCAATTGTTTTAATGCATTTTGCTTTCTTCTGCATGTATGTATGCAAACTTTTTGTCTTAAATTTACTTTAGTTGGAAGACAACGTTAATTTTATATATTTTGTCGATGTCATATTGTTTTATTGGACAATTAATGTATAAGAGACGACAAATGATTTGTCTGTGGAAGAATAAATCAGCGTATTTGCTCCCCTACCATATGCTGCTGCAACTATTTTGGCTGAACTGAATAGGCTTTGTGCTTCAGCTGTGTTACGATGTATCATTCTTTCACATTTCTGTTTGTTTTTTGTCATCTGTTACTTTATGGAGATACCATTGGTTTACATTTCTGTGCTTTGCTAGAAAAATTTAGAAAAGGGAACATGAAATTTACTCTGTAATTCTGAATATTGACAGAACTTCTATGTAAGATCAAGTTTTCTCCTATGGAATGTGAAGTCATTCCTGATCCTGAACTTGCATGTTTTGCCTTGCTGAATAACTATCACAAGTCATTAGGGGTTGTTATCTTTATGTTTCAGTTTTGCGTTTTGAGTTTTGAATTCATTTTAGGTTTTGTGTTTTGAATGTCCATTTTGAGATTGTTGAAAATGTGTTCTTTTTGGCATTTTGAAAAATTGTTTTGAAAATCTTGACTTGGTTATAACTGAAAACACTCAAAACGATTGTCGTTTTGGGTTTTCTTTGAAAATTTTTAACTTGTATTCAAAACGCGTTTTCGAAAATGGGCGTTTTCACTGTTTTGGAAAACCGAAAACAGAAAATGACTTAGAAATGGTAAAGAGAACAGACCCTTACTCTTTCTTAACTGGTTTGGAAACAGCATAAGTTGCGAATTCCCTTGTACGTGGCATTCCCCTTTTCGTACAGAACCACTGTGTTCTCCCTTTAACTTGCGCTCTTGCAAAATTTGTACTTTAGAATCTCGCACTTGTGAGAGTTCCAAGCATTCAATTCTCTTATTTTTCAATGTTGTTTGGCGTAAATCTTAAAACTTCACACACAAAATAAACAGAATTTCACTAAAATAACCAGCAGGAGTATAACTATTGAGCACAAGATTTACACTTATCAATGCCTACCCGTCACTAAATTCTATCACATTATAATTCGAGTAATTTATAATGCAACCCAAACAAGTACAATATCGAGAAGGAAACATTTATTTTGTTAACATTGAGCTCCATACATGTCAAAACATTATTAAATATTCACCCAAAAAGCCATGCACCATTCAATTCGCAAATAAACTTAAATAATAATGACGATCTCCATGTTTTGATATAATCCAACCAAACTCAAAAGAGAGAGGATGAATCATTATTTTTAAATTGTTCAGCAATTCAAAAATCAAACACGCAGAGGCGGAAATAGGACTACTACTTAATACTCTTTTTCTCTTTTCACTTTTGCTTTTCTTTTTGGAGATAATTATAGATTAAGACGTTAACAAAAGTTCTAAGCATCATTAATGACTATCCACCCATTTGAATCTTGTATTACAAAAACGGTCTACTTAATTGATGATTATTAGTGCGCTGGATGGATAAGATTGAAAATGATTTAAGAAATAACAATTCGTAAATTGCTAGTTATGTCCAATCATTTCTATTCATGCTCGACTCAACACTGTATTATGATAAAACTAATAAAAAATAGCATATGTTTGACTCTATTTTTCCAAAAACTCATTTTCTAACCACACATCCTCCAAAAAATCATCATTCCAAGACAGATTTCAACGTCCCGAAAAAAGAAAAGGCTCAAACATATGAATTTAACTTAATAAAAAAAAGTTGAATTCAATTTGTAATGTTATATAAATAAAAAATGAAATATATTTACTATAAAAAGGTTAAGCTAAGAGTTTAAGTTCAATTAATATTTTTTATTTCATCATATTTTTCTTTATTACTAAGAATAATTGGCTAAGGAAAAAAAATAGAATAATTCATTACCAACGATTAAAATGATTCCAAGGATAGAACTGTAATTTCCTTTCCTTCCTCCAGCCTGGATACAATATAAACGTCGCCTGTTCTTGCCCATTTCTATTGCTTCAACTCCGACCAAAATTCCTTCCACAATTTGGTTATTTACGTATCTAATTCTTGTAGATTCCTCTGGAATTTTTATTGAAATTTAGGCATATATACGGATTCCAGAGGAGTGTATGTATATATAAATAATGGGGGCCTCGTCGCTGGAGGGATTGCAAGATCACCTGAAGTTGGCTAGAGAATACGCTCTGGAAGGACTGTATGACACTTCAGTTATCTTCTTCGATGGCGCCATTGCTCAGATCAACAAGTATATGTCTCAATTTCAAAATCCTACCTTTTCCCCATTTCTTTTCGTTTGTATGATTTAACATGCAGTTGCATCTATACGAATTTTAAATTTGAAGAAATGGGTTGACTTAGGTTTGCATCTTTTATTTGAATTCAGAGTTGCACTTTGTAAATTCTGATGCTGTGTGTCTCTTTGTGGAAAAATGTTCTGAACTCAAGTTCGAATTTGATAGGGTTTTAACTTGTTCGTATTGAAATGCTGGGAAAGTAGAAATAAGAACCATCGTCAAAATGTGTGTGTGTGTGTGTATATATATATATATATAGTTAAAATTGTGGTGGTTAAGTCCCTCGTGCTGAAATCTTTTGTTAAAATTTCTTACATTTTGATCTTTATAATCCCAACTTTAGGCATTTAAATTCAGTCGACGACCCTTTACTGCGAACGAAGTGGATGAATGCAAAGAAAGCAATTTCAGAAGAAGCGGAGGTCGTGAAGCAATTAGATGCTGAGAAAAGGTCGTTTAAGGAGGTTCCCATTGGCAGGCGGCCTAATTCACCTCCAATTTCGACGAAATCGTCCTTTGTATTTCAGCCATCGGACGAGTACCCAGTGTCATCGAGTTCTCCAGTGGATGATCCTGATGTATGGCGACCGCCTACTCGAGATCCTTCGAGTAGAAGACCTACTAGAACTGGTCAAGTTGGCATGCGGAAGTCACCACAAGATGCTACTTGGGCCCGTGGAGGTTCCACGAGAACAGGAACAGCAGGCCGTGGAGGAAGGACAGGTGGTTCTAGTAAGTCCAACATGGGAGTTCGAGCGGCAACTACTGCAAAGAAAGGAACTGGGAAGTCGACCTCCGGAAAAGCAGATTCAGTAGTAAGTTCTTCTGCTGGAGATGTAGTTTGTTTAATGATGTCGGTACTATTACTTATGGGTTGGCAACAGTATATTCTATACCCATTTCTGTTATGAGGTACAAGGCTAGTCAACCAATTCTTTTGCTTTTTGTGAGTATCAAGTGGCTAGGATTCTATTTGAGACATCGGTAGCTACATGGTGAACGTCACCCTTCCCTTATTAGTGTTTGGGAAGAATAGGTATCCACATGACCCAATGTTATTGTCAGAGCCATTAAATTGAACTAGCATTTGAACTATAAATCTAATTAGCAATTAATGTAGAAAATATTTAAGGTGTCTTAATTAGAAACTTTAGTGTTATGTTAGTTCATTTTATTCATCACTGATTTTTCTGGTACTGCATGGCACAATTCTTCTTCTCTCCGCTTTTGATATGAGACAAGATAATGAAAAACTGGGTGTTTGATTGATTCTAATGCGGTTGGGTAAGGAAGCTTGTTTATCATTGTTATCTTTTGAAGCCAAGCATAAGTGTTAGTTCAGGCCTAATACACTTGAAGTGCTTGCCCTTAGATTTTATTGCAGCATTTCCTAATCCAATATCTACGCTTTTGCTTCGAACATCTACTCCTACAAACATTTCTAGTTCCTAGAAAATTTGAATTCAACCTATCCTAATAGCCTTTTAAAATTTAAATATATTTTATACTACAATGCAATACGATTAAAAATATTCGCCTGTCCTTTATTTTGATGAACTCCAATATGAAATTGAAGATGAGGGTATCCAGGTTCCTGAGGGATTGGCGTAGTGATCATTTATAGTACATGGGTATTTTTTTTGTTCCAGGGTAAGAACTGTCCATGAAGATCCTTGAGAAGTCTGATCGCGTGGGCCTTGAGTTTTTTTTAGCTGTAGTACCCTCTGACCTATGCTTTTATAAAGGGTTTGTAGTTGTCCGAGTTTCCAAGATTTGTTGAGTTAATTTTTCTTGTTTTCCTATTATTCTGTTTGATGTCAAAATCTTACAAATAAATACATAGATTCAACGCTAGAGAACCTGAGATGTTGTCAAGTTGAATGAAGATATTTATGAAGTTTCTAATTGCACATATTCAGACAGACTTGGCCGATTTATCAGATTGATTATTAAGAGGCTTCTTGGTTTAGAATTTTGAGCTGAATTTCCAATCATGTGATTTAATTGAGGCTTGAACGTGGTATCTGTGTTTCAATCTTCAAAATGTTTCTTTTGCAACTGAATTTCAAACATTGTTCTCAATGTCTTTGGACAAACATGATTAACCTTTTAAGTAGTGTAATAATTAATAATATACCAAAATACCTAGAATTTTTTTTTCTGTAAATAGATCAACTTACCTGAAGTGTTACTCCTTTTTATTCCTCTTCTCTGTCCTTTTTTCTTAATATCCTAAATTGGATATGTATTTTGCAAAGTTTACGCGCAAGTCTCCTTGCTTTTAAGGTTTCCCGAGTGACCAGCACAATATAGATTCATTACGCTATAGGAATGTTGAAATCTTTCCAGGAGACCTTAGTTTTTCCCAGTCAAAAGGAGTGTCGAAATGTTTAATTTGGAATATATAAAGAGGGAATAGATATCTTATTTACTTTAGGGTGCTGGCTTCTTATTACCCTGAATCTGGTATAGGTTCTGTATTCGCTATGAGTTAATAATAATATTGTTCATGGGCTTCTTTCTCATTTTTGTTGCAATTGTTAGAATGGTGATGATGCTGAGGATGGAAAGTCGAAAAAGATGCAGTATGAAGGGCCCGATGGAGACTTGGCTGCTATGCTTGAAAGGGATGTCTTGGAAACCAGTCCTGGTGTCAGATGGGATGATGTGGCTGGGTTGAGCGAAGCAAAAAGACTTTTGGAAGAAGCTGTGGTTCTTCCACTGTGGATGCCTGAGTATTTCCAGGTATCAGATATTGGTTGAAGCTGAGTAATGTACTTCAATTTCGTTTAACCCCATGTTCCACAAAGTCATTTTAATCTGTAGGTTTAGTATTCTAAATATGCTGTTAGTTTGTTATGATGAAATCTCTGATGGATGATACACATAATGTAAGCCGGAGTGTGTCTCAAATTTTGTTCTGACCTCTTAATAGCTGATGTCATGCTGCAATCATTGAGAGCATGACACTGGAAGTACTCTGGGCAGTTCATTTTTTGTTCATTACATGTAGAGAGACATTTATATATCCAGACATAAAATAGAGATTGTTCTTACTTCATGTAATTCGTTTCTTGTTCCCTACATGCATGGTTTATCACATTAAATCTTCGAAATGTATTTGGTTTCAGGGAATTAGAAGACCGTGGAAAGGTGTACTCATGTTTGGCCCTCCTGGTACTGGGAAGACGCTTCTAGCTAAAGCTGTTGCTACTGAGTGTGGCACAACATTTTTCAACGTTTCTTCTGCTACTCTGGCTTCAAAATGGCGTGGGGAGAGTGAACGAATGGTCCGGTGTTTGTTTGATCTTGCAAGAGCTCATGCTCCTAGTACAATATTCATTGATGAGATTGATTCTCTTTGCAATGCTCGAGGGTGAGAGTATTTTTTTGGGAAGGCAATTTTTTCCTTTGCCAAGTGAGCCATGTTGCCTGAGTGTATTCTCTTTCTACAGTTATTTCAGTATTTATGTGAGTTGGGGTACACAAATGCATGTATGAACATAAATCTGCTTATGTTTCAGTGCCAGCCAAATTCCAATCTGTTTTGTATTGCTTGCTTAAATATCTTAGAGACACAGTTGAACTACCTTTATATGTACTTTAGATGAAAGATGAAAGCTTATTTACTACCATCTCACGCATGCGTTCGTATGTATTTATGTCTTCCCCCTTGTGTACCAATTTGTAGGGCGTCAGGAGAGCATGAATCATCTAGACGGGTCAAGTCAGAGCTTCTAGTTCAGGTAGATGGTGTCAATGCTTCTTCCACCAATGAAGATGGTACTCGCAAGATAGTGATGGTTTTAGCTGCTACAAATTTTCCTTGGGATATAGATGAGGCATTGAGGTCTTGTCTCGTTTCGTTCACTTTCTTTGTATTTGTTTTATTTCTTGAGGTTTTAAGTAGGGTGCTTATTTAATCTGATACATTAACGATTAATGCAGGAGGCGGCTGGAGAAGAGAATATACATTCCACTTCCAAATTTTGAGAGTCGCAAGGCGCTTATAAAAATCAATTTGAAAACTGTTGAGGTAAGTCTTTCTGCCTAAGTGACACTGCAAGTTCATTTATAGGTCTAATTGGATATTCATAAAATCATGATTTGGGAATTTGCCCACTTGGACTTCGAACAATATTTAAACTGCGTGGCATGGCTGCAAGAAGGCTTTATTGTGCTGGCATCATCATTGCGCATACTAAGAAAAACCAATTTCTTGATTTATAATGCTATAATTTAGCAAATAATACAAATCTAACAAATGTTTAGTTGGTTTGCAACATTTTTGTGTTTTTATTTTTATCATATGAAGATTTTGATAAACCAAAGCAGATATACGTTGCATGCTTATCTGCATACCCTCCCCATCACACACACACACAGTCACAAAGAGATGCATCTAAATATATATTGGTTTCTACTGGCATGAGTGAACTCTCATCTGCCCTGGTTACTTTACTAGCAGTAATAATTCTGTCCAAACTAAATGTAAAGGTTTACCCCATGCGCTTCTCTCTGGATCACTTGGTAGGAATTTGTATTTAATGTTAAAATTCTCACTTCTATATAGTTTTCCATCCTTAAAGTAGACCATAGTTTCTTCATTTGATAACTATAGATCAATTCTCATTTGTTAACATGCTGTGAATCAGGTGGCTCCAGATGTGGATATTGATGAAGTGGCTCGTAAGACAGAGGGATACAGTGGAGATGATCTAACTAATGTTTGCCGGGATGCTTCTTTGAATGGCATGAGGCGTAAGATAGCAGGAAAGACACGTGATGAGATCAAGAACATGTCCAAGGACGAGATTTCAAACGATCCTGTTGCAATGTGCGACTTTTTAGAAGCCTTGACTAAGGTTCAACCAAGTGTTTCAGCGGCTGATATTGACAAGCACGAGAAGTGGTCTGCTGAATTTGGTTCAGCATAGAAGGATCGACTGATATTAATAATTCACAATCCTCTGTTTTTTCGTGCCTCAAATCCTTCAGAAGTCGCTCATCGTTTTTGTTTTGATTCTGTAAGTGTCTTGGGTGACTGGTAGGATGATGTAGATGATTCAATCCCGATCTCTATCTTTTGTTCCCTAATTATTCGATTTGTTTAGCTACTTGAATCTGTGTTGATTGTGTTTCCCTAAAGTGCGTTGTGTTCTTGTGTATCTGTAACCATGTAGCAAAACTTGATGTACATTTCGGACCTGTTTGAGCCTCATTCTTTTGACAAAATACATTTTAGACGTGACGATCAACATTTCATTTCTTTTTTTATTGTATAATACCTCTTCGAGTAATACTAAAATTGTTCTCTATCAATGAAACAAGACAAAAAAAAAATATACCATCCGAGCCTTTGATAATAAACAGATTTTATTTTATCCAAATTCCTAGTTATATATAATTTCAACATTTATTTATGTTCCAAGTTTCTGAATTATCATAACAGCCTCAAAGTATAAAAACATTTTGATAAAAGCCCATAAACAAAGGGATATATTACTCAGTGTCATTACACTTTGGACCATACCTCTCAACTCTTTCATCAATCCAAGCTCTCATGTCAGCCAACACAAGATTTGCACTTTCATCAGGCTCCCCTTGGATCAATGAATGGTACATTCCTTCATACAGCTTCAAACTCTTGTCCTCAATGCTTGCCTTCTCGTACAACATTTTCGACCCGGACGGGCAAGTCACTCCGTCCAAAGTCCCATGGACTGTCAAAAATGGCACTGTTACCTTGTGGAAATTGTTTTGTATATACTCGCATTGCCTTGCTATCTCTCTCATTGTTCCAACTCTAGGCTTCCCGGTGTATCTTCTTGGATTACTCGCGATAATCTTTAACTTTTCGGGGTCTCTAATGGCCTTCCCTACCATCTTATTGTCCGGCATGGCTGCCCATGTATCAGCTAATCCGAATAGCAATCCATAAATGAACAAATGTACCTTTAAAGATAGGCCAACATTGTAATTGTAATCGATTTTAAATAAGGCTAATCAATTGAAAATTCTATACCTGTGAATTCTCAGAAATTCAAAAGAAATTAGTACTGTACTTGAATATCAATTAACCTTAGAGGGTTTCATGGGTTCCGGAATTACAAAAAGCGGGGCGGAGAAGATCAACCCGGTCCAAGTTCCAGGCTCCGATTGGAAGTACATCAACATGGTGGCAAGTCCACCCATGGATTCCCCAAACAGAAAAGCCGGTAAATGCTTGTACTCATCACTAAACCTCACGCTCTTGAAGAAGCTCAAAGAGGAGGCAGCTACCTTATCCATTTCCCCAAGGTAGCACCGGATCCCTTCGGAGCGGCCGTGGCCTAGGAGGTCGGCGGCGAAGACGGCGTAGCCCCAGGTGGCGTAGTGGATGCAGATCTTCTGGAAGAGCCACCCGGTGTCAGAACCGTAACCGTGGGACATATACACGGTGGCCTTGATGGGCTGGGCGGTGTCAAGTGGGAGGAATGATTGAGTAAAGAGTTTGCCATTTGGGGTTTCGAAGTACGATTTTGTGTTGCGGACTCCTTGGGAAGAGTAGTATTCTTCCTCCGGCGTGTCACCCCAGAAGTTCGGAGGCGGCGGCTCCGTAGGCGGTGCAGCTGCTGCTGCTTCTGATTGTGCTGGTGGCATTTTTGTTTAGTTCTTTGGAAGGGATGGAAATTTAGAGCTGGAGTTGACTTTATAGAGACCGGGTTAGGTGGTTTTTACCCAACCCCTTCTGGCAACATACCAGGATTGGGGGTTCAAGCAAGGGGGTGGAGGGAGTCGGTGGACCGAAATTTGGTGGGGCCAATCATGATTTAGGGATTACATCAGATTGGACTGACGGTCCAGATCAAATGTCCTGCATCCTTATCTAAATGATGAATATTAAGTATTATTTAGAGCCCCAAATTTGACCCATTATTTTGAGAGGGGTAATATTTTTTTTGAACAACGTGTAATTAAAAAAGAAAGTTTTTTCTTTTTAATTTAAGTATAATATTATTTTATAAAAAATGTATAATTAATAAAAAAAGGATAGAAAAATGAATTATAATTTAATGGGAATAATAA
>CAIGRP010091170.1:0-40824 GCA_903798385.1 Fraxinus cuspidata | reverse complement strand
TCTTTGACGTTTTCAAGTCGTTTTCCGTTTTCGATTTTCTAAAATAGTTAAAACGTATTCTCTTTCCTATTTTTGAAAACAAGTTAAAAATTTACAAAGAAAACTCAAAACGACAAATTTGTCATTTTGGGTATTTTCAGTTATAATTAAGTCAAAATTTTAAAAACGCGTTTTGGGCGTTTTCAAAATATAAAAAAGAACGTATTTTCAAAAAATCTCAAAATGGACACTCAAAACACAAAATACAAAATGAATTCAAAATTCAAAATACAAAACTGAAATACAAAGAGAACAACCCCTAAATTTTCAATGACATTAAGAAGCTTTCTTAATCCGTGCGAAAAACGAAACAAGCCTGTATAATTGAGACGGATGAATGAGACGGATGAAGTATAAGTTTAAATGGTGCAAACACGGGTTAAAAGCCTTTTCATATGGACCCCACAAATCCACCATCGCCCCCGCACCGCCGAAAAGCTCTCTTCGTTTCTTACTCCACACCACACCACACCACACCACATCACACCACCATTTTTTCTCTCATGTTCTTCATTTCATGTATCTCCTGTAAAACCCTAGAAAACAAAAAAAGAAAAACCGTAAAAGATCAAAATGGTGAAGGAAAATGGAAGTAGTTACGATGATCGGCAGTTGAAAAAGTGTGTTGTGATCGGAGGTAGAGGATTCATAGGCCGATCGCTGGTGGAGAGGTTGCTCAAACTCGGTAATTGGATCGTCCGAGTTGCTGATTCGAATCCGTCACCTCAAATCCTTCCTTCCGAGTCAATCCTCTCTCGAGCCTTTTCCTCTGGCCGCGCCTCGTATTTCCACGTCGACCCTCTCAATAAGCCTCAAATCATAGAAGGTATAAATATAAACACGTATGATACCCTCCTCCATGAATTTGTATATCTGTTGTTATACTACGCGTTTTTGTGCATCTGTTTGCGCATATTGGATGCTGGGGTGGTTCTTGAGAGCTTCAACCCCAAGCATGGTATAAATTTATAATCACACTGTACAATTTTATTTTTTTTAAGCGATATCTTATGAGTAATAACACTTCTTGATGCGCTTTTTTAGAAATGTAAATATGGATAACGTCATGCTGATTTTGACTGTTAATGTTACCTTCATCATGTGGTTAAATATGGTTCCCTAGATTTATGCACAATATTCACCTCTTACTCATCAGCAATTACTCATCAATTATGGGACAATGATGAATAAATTTGTAATCTTTACATCAAGGAAGTCTATTCACCACCTTTTGCATCTCTCCCTCCCTCCACAACCGCACTCGTTTCTATTGCACATACAGCACTAAATGTAAATAGTGCAAGTTGCAACTCTTCTCTATATGATCTTCAAGTTTGATACACATTGCTGATAATACTATACAATGGAATGCTGCATGATTGACAAGAAAATAAGTTAGTTTTTATTCAATATTCAAAAGGCTTAATGAAACCCCAAAAATACTCCCCACTCTTCAGTAAGGATCTACAGCAAAATTTCAACATAGACCCCTGTGAATGGTAATTAATAAGTACTTAGGTATAAAATAAGCTATAAGTATTATAATAAAAACCATAAAATTGAAAATGAGAAGGTGTAAGCCAGTCCTCCATCCTAGCTTAGGTTTGTATGCTCCCCTACCACTTAATTTTGTGTTGAAAACTCTAATCATCCCTTGTCCTTTGCTGAATGGTCACATGCACACACGAATGAGGTCATGACTGCATTTTTGCCATGGTACAAAAGATTCTTCCTTGAATTTCTAGCCTCATTTTTCTGTGACCCGTAATTTGTGATGACATTCATAACTATATCACGAATGATGATTGTTACCTTCTAACATGGTAGGTAGGACTAGCATGATTAGGAATGCTTTGATTGGAAGATGTTTCATATATTTATTGGAGATGCTAATTAGGGGCCTTTCCATGATGGTATATTTAGTAGTAAGCCAGCATACTCCCTTATTCTTGAAGCTTCAATTGCTGTTTGATTATTTCTCATTATAGTCTGTGGTAGATTGATTGTTTTGACATTATTTAATGGAAGGCACAACGTGAATCTTGGGTTTTGTCAAACTTCAAAGTTAAGAATTTTAATTATTCTAGAAAAATCTGACTTTTGGGTGCCTGGGAACCTATGAAGAAGAAGGTACAAGATAAAACAATTTTCTGGATAGAATGCCTATGAAGTGTGCAGTGTCAAGGTTATATGAGTACTTTATGGTTGATATGCTGTTAGATTTGGACAAAAAGATGCTTGACTAAGACTAATTAGTGATATTCAAATTTTACAAACTATAGATGTATTTCGTTAACAAGTCATACTACGTAACTATGGAAGAGTTGGATCAAGTATGGATGAAGGTGTACATTTGAAGGTCTCAATGTACTAGTTTGGTCTTGATGCCTTGAAGATGAAATATGGAAATAATTTTTTGGTCTAAAGATTGATATTTGAAAGAAATACAGAGAAAAGAAGTAAAATAGCCAACGATCACAATTGAAGAATTAAGTGTTATTTTGGGTATTAAAGAAAAGTGAATTTCTATGGGAGATATAAATATTAGCGGAAGGACAACCTTTAGATGGTTGAGACACGTTGCTCAGACCCAAAGAAGTTCCCATCAACAAAGTTAAGAGATTTTAGTGGAACATGTTAGAAGGGTGAGAAGTATACTAGAAATGGCGTCGCTGCTTGTGGTTGCAAAGCACAATATTAAATATTCTATAGATTTAATAATGAAACTCGCACAATAAAGACAAATGATCTGTGTTGCCATCTCCAAATTTTCGGAAGAAGTCTTGGTTTTGCCATTGCATATATATTATTAAGGATGTGTATAATGAAGCACTTGCGAGTGTGAGATGTGTTGATATTGGTCTAGTATAATTATGAATGCAAATGGATCGGATCTTTCTATATTTGATCCGATCCTATAAGAATAATTATCTGATCCAATAATTCAAAGGATATTTGATTGTTAAATTCATATCCAATTTGCTATGGTATCGCATATCTGATTCGAACTTTAAAAAAAAAATTAGGAAAAAAATCAATGTTGGAATCAACTTTTTTATTTTTTTTATTTTTTTCCCAATTTTTCTAATTCTTAAACAAGTTTAATTATTATAAAATTTTCAACTTTTTTATGTATAATTTGATGACTTTTTATTCTAAATTTATTTATTTTCTCATTTATTTATTTTAGTGATAAATAACATGACATAAAATATTTTTACCTATTCAATTATTTATAACATACCGGATCGGATTGACTTATATCCATATTTGATTCATTTAGTTAACGGATTATTGAACTCAGATTTTGATTGGGTTATCAGACTGATACCCTAAATCCATCTCTCATTAATTTTATCGGATTCGAATCAAAATCCAATCCATTGACAACCCTAAGTATAATCAGCCAGCTACTTCCACTATTTTTCTGAGAATATCATCTCTTTGTGACATAGCATTTCAGTAGACAATATTATGGGTCTTCAGATCTTGTGATATTGATCCAGATTTCATTCTTCTCTATTAGCTTTTACATATTCTCACATAATTATTAGTTTAAATTACAATAAGCAATTTGTCCACTAACATAGTTATCTTCTGTGCAGCTATTGAAGGCGTGCCTGTTGTATTCTTTACTGATTCTTCGGGTTCACTCCCTTGTGATTTCTGTTTTTGCTATAATGTTATTGTTCAAGGTAATATCTCTTCATTCCTTGAGGAAATCTATTAAATTGAGATGCTATTATGCATTCTGTTTTAATGCCCGTATTGTCACAATATTTAGGTGCAAAAAACGTTGTCAATGCTTGTCGAGAATGTAAAGTAAAACGGCTAATATACAACAGTTCCGCCGATGTAGTTATTGACATTACACGTGATATACTTAATGGAGATGAGTCCTTGCCATATCCTGACCAAGTATGTCATTGATTCGCGCTTCCTAATCGTATAATTGATAGCTATGTCTTTTTTCACTTCTCACTACCTTTAATTTCCAACTCCTCACCCCCCTGCATGCTTTAATACAGATTCAGGATATTGTGGCCAGCCTTAAGGCTCAAGTGGAGGCACTGATATTATCTGCAAATGATATTGATGGCCTTTTAACATGCGCACTTCGTCCTTGCAATGTGTTTGGACCTGGAGATGAAAAGCTTATTCCATTTCTGGTGAATGTGGCAAACTCTGGATGGGCGAAGGTTTGAAAGCTATTTTTACGTGCGTCACATATTTAAGGTTTTATTATTTTTGTTGCTGTAATTTTGGAAATCATAATCATTTTATGAATTTTATGGACTTATATGTGACTTCGGTTCAGAGATTGTTTCAGTATCCTTCCATATTGATATTTTTCCTGCTTCACTTCTGTAAGGCGCACAAATGTTATGATATCGTCTCCACTACTTATTGTAGAATGGATTACGAGTATTTTCTCTATTGCTTTCTTTTCTTGTGTTTTTTGTCTGAATATTGTACGAGTATTTTCTCTATTGCTTTCTTTTCTTTTGTTTTTTGTCTGAATATTGTATTACTATTCTAGCGTTCTGTGTACATATTGCTTTGAATAAGTAATAGGCTTTCTCATTTCAGTTTATTATAGGAAATGGTGCGAATCAGTCTGACTTCACATATGTGGATAATGTTTCCCATGCTCTTATCTGTGCTGAAGAATCTCTGGATTCTCAATTGGTTTCTGTGTCTGGAAAGGTAGTTTCTAGAATTGTATGCTCATACCTGTCGTAGGAATCTATGCCATTTCCAAGAATTTGAAAGGATATGTAACTTGAATCTTTTTGCAGGCTTTTTTTGTAAATAATCTGGAGCCAATGAAGTTCTGGGAATTTGTATCTCTTGTACTGGATGGCTTTGGTTATCAGAGGTATTTCACTCCTTATGATTTGATTGATATTTATAGTATTTGCTGAACCATCACTTCTGGCATTAGTTAGCGCGCAAAAGGTTCAAACTTCAGTTCTGTGGAATCATTGATGAATGAAGAAATTTTCTGATGAACAATTATTGCACTGCAAAGTAGACTGAGAGAAAATGATATAGAATTGATGACCTATTTTCTGCTGTTACCTGCAGGAGCAGATGTTATTTGACAGGCTGATTTGGTTAGAGTAACGAGTCACCTACCAAATCTGTTGTTATACTCTTATGCTGTCTTCAGGCCACCATTCACGTGTATCTCTGTTTGTATTTATGGTGATAGAAAAAAAAATACAATTGTGTACGACAAGAGACCTTGATTAACATTAGATACAAAATTAAACAAGCATTTTTCTGCATTAATGCTGCCCATATGCTGAGGCTTCACCCTTGAAGAAACTGTTGCTTTAGTTCACTAGGATTCAAGGATGGCGAACAATCAATGCAAAACTATTGCTGGTTTCAAAATTGCTATTATTCCTCTTAAGCAAAATTGACCTAGTAACTACCATCGTGTGCATCTCACAATATCATTCCATCATTATTGCCTTCAAAATTCAAAATTTTCCAGAAATGAAATAATTAAAGAAGCAGGAAGACTCCACAAAAATCGAAATTGCTTTCTCCATAATTCCCCAGTACATGGACATTGCAAGCAGAGTTGTGCATGTTTTATTGCTTAGTCAACACTTGAGATAGGCATCACGGGACATGGCATTTTGAGGTCTGATATGCTTAAATTTATTCAGTAGTGTTAATTTGGAGAGGCTAACCTATTATTATGGAGCCTTTACCTTGGAAAGAAACCGTCAATTTCCAAATGAATGACTTAAGAGGGATAGTGATGGACTTTGATTGGACAACGTAAAAGAAACATTATTTTTATTTTCTCTTCATATTTTGTTCGGTTTCATATATTTTTTGCTGACAGTTGCATATTAAAGCATATTTGGGAAGTGTGTATAACTGATTTAATTTATAAAAAAATTGAAATGAGTGGTGGATAAGTGGATATTACTAGTTGGTCCCACAAAATGTGTGGATAAAAAGTAGGTTGGGTGTTAATGAACAGTTTATAAACATTTGAGCCAAACACAGGCTTATTTTCTCATTACCATTTTGATCTACATGTTTTTTTATTTCAAAGTCTTGATGGGCAGTGAATGATTTGTTTGACTAATTCAATCCTCCTCCCTACAGGATTGAGAGGTTGGATGCTGGTACTTGCCTTTCTTTCTACAGTCTGCCAATAATCTGAGTCCTTTAGTTTTCATTTCATTATCCATGTACCTATTGGATGATTTATTATCACCTTTCACTTGCTGCCAAGCTGCTTACTACAGTAATTTTATATTGTTTTCTGAACTGAATTTCCGTTCATATCTGATTGCAGGCCCATTGTCAATGTTCCTGCATGGGTGCTTCAGTATATTCTTTTGCTTATGAAGTTGATGGGTATAAAATTGAACAATGGAAAGCTTGACTACTTTGTGCCAGTTCATTATGTTGCTAATCTGGCTGCACACACAAGGACATTTAGCTGTTCTGCTTCTCAAAAACATATTGGATATTCTCCAGTTGTTTCCTTAAAAGTAAGTATTTAATCTTTGATGTTTCATTTGTGTCTCTTCCTAATCCTTTAAGGGAAATGGAAAAAGCAAGTGCAAAGTGTCTTGTGAAGGACCAATTTGTGCTCTAAAATAGTTCATGATATTACAGTCCACTGATTATGCTCATCCTCTGCTCACTTTTGGATTACGATTAGAGCTTAGAATGAGCTTCAGGTTGATTATGACTTTGAGCCTTGAATCATGTTGAAACTTGATTTCTGAAAAAAATCTGAGATGCTTGGCCTGGTTCTCCAATATACGGAGTAATGCTAACAACTCCAACTCATAATCATGTAAATTCACCGGGTACATGAAAAATCATTGTAAATCGACCAAAATACTAACCAAGTCATCATCTCAAGTTCTGGGTCTAACTAATTAATTGACACAAATAGTTCATGGTTATAATTGAGTTCGTCCCAGGAGGAGCAGCAGGGTGATCTGCTAATTTTTAAAGACATAATAATGAAAAAGAAAAAAAAGATGATATTGTTTTTTAACAGTTTGGGGAATGGAAACCAAACTGCCTGCCGTTTTCTGTTTTCGATTTTCAAAAACAGTTCAAACGCGTTCTCTTTCCCATTTTCAAAAACGCGTTTTTTAAAACAAGTTAAAATTTATAAAGAAAACCCAAAACGACAAATTTGTCGTTTTGGGTGTTTTCAGTTANAAAACAAGTTAAAATTTATAAAGAAAACCCAAAACGACAAATTTGTCGTTTTGGGTGTTTTCAGTTATAATCAAGTCAAAATTTTCAAAACGCATTTTGAACGTTTTCAAAACAATTTTTCAAAATACCAAAAAGAACACATTTTAAAAAATCTCAAAATGGACACTCAAAACACAAAACACAAAATGAATTCAAAACTTAAAATACAAAATTGAAACAAAAAGAGAACAACCCCTTATTGGTTCTCCACAAAAACAACCCTCTGTAGAACCCATCTTTAAGGAACTCAGAAAATAAAATTGAAAATTTTAAAAAGAAATATTTTCTACCTGTAAAATAAAATTACTTCAAAAAAAAATTTAAAAAATTAGGGTTTTCAAGCAAAAATTGTGCCAGTTATATATAAGGCTGTTGATTTTGTTAAAATTTGAATCTTTGGGATGGATGGAATACTAATACTGATGTTTTAAGCACAGTTTGCATTACATTCAATTTTTCTTTTTTGTCCTGAGATTTTTTTTTTTTCGTAGTTACTCAAATTTGGATTTTGACAGGAAGGGGTAGCATTAACTGTTGAATCATTCTCTTACTTTGCCAGAGACTCACCTTTCTCAAATTACAATAAATCTGTTGAACAATCAAAAGCGAACAAGCTCCTAGGTAGTGGGAAAGGTTAGTGCTTTCAGTTCTTTCATAATTTATCTTTATTTTTGCACTAAATTTTTTAAGGTTGCACAATGAAAAGCAATGTTCAAGCGCTTGGATTACTTTGAATGTCAAGCCCTTTCTGGACTCAATTGGCTTAAATTAGAGCAATGCCTGTTATAAATGTGGACAGCAGTGATGAGCTGAATCAATAGTACCTAGCTACAAGGACTTCCTGTGGACACCAAGGCTTATTTTAAGCTAATTTGCCCATTTTTAAATGTGAATATAGATGAATAACAGAATAAGGTACTGATCATAACTATTGTCCTTGATGACTGGTTAGATAAAATTCTAGTTTATGACCCATATACAGGCCTCGTGCATCAGATTGTTATATCCATATCAAGGAAAACACTAGCTAAATGTGTCTGTTAACCACACATTTGTTATAACTTGTCTAAAAATAAAAATTCGTTCTCCCCTGCCCTCACCATGTCTCGGGGTTAAAGAAAAGAGTGATTGCTCAACAGGTTCTTTATTTCATCTGAGTGTGACGTTATACTTTCTTACTGCAGTTGCAGATATTTTGCTGTGGAGAGAGGAGAAGAAAACATTTACTTGTTTTCTTTTGTTGGTTCTGCTGTATTACTGGTTTTTCCTCACTGGGAGAACTTTTATCTCATCTGCTGCTAAGCTGCTGCTTCTGATAATCTCTGTGCTCTCTGGATATCATATGCTACCATCAAATATGTAAGTATGAGCACTGCAGTTTTCTTTGGTGGATTATGCTGTCAGCGCTTTATATAGATATAACTCCATTGCCTGTTCCCATGAGTTACTCCCCGAGCCCAATAATTTTTTCAGTAAGAGCAATGTCTTGCGAGTTATCTCATTAAAAATCGCAGTAATAAATCTCTTTTTTAGAATCATCCACTAGTTTTTCCTCTCTCAGAGATGGGTAATTCCTATTTTTCAGCCTTTTTTTGTTTTCTGGGGCGTCGTGATACTTTTTCTTGAATGTTATTGGTTCTATGAGTGTGTGGCAATGTTTAAAAAGGCGTAACTGTCTACCGAGACCTTTTTCCTTATGGTGAAGCATAAGCCTTGAGGCGTAAACCTCACCGGAAACCAACAAAAATGTCTAAAAATTATTAAACGCAAAATAAGTTAAAAATAAATCATGAGAATCTTCAAAATTCCTAATAGAACAATTTAAAATGTGCAAACAAACAAAAGAAGTCATTAATTTAACAAAAAATAAACTACTATTTAGTTGGTGGGGGTAGTGGACTATTCCCAAAGTGGGTCTACGAAAAGCACAATTTTTTAATATTTTAATGGGCAGCGAACTATTCTCAAAATGGTTTAAAGTAAAACCATCTAAATTATTAAGGAGCACATGCTTCACAGGCGTTGAGGCGCTGCTGTGAAGCATGTGCCTCATGTGTAGCTTCCAATAACAACCTTACAATCAGCGTTTTGAGGCATTTTTTGCTTGCCTCACTCTATGAAGGCCTTAAGGTGCACCTCAATCGGGCTTTTTTATATCACGGTGCACGGAGTCCTGTCCGATGTGAATTGGGTAGATTTATGTGTTCTTTTCTGTATGGTTCATGTGTTCATGTAATGGGACAAATTGTGATGGAATCCAATACTTGGAGTTCATTTCTTGAGTGCTTAGTTAAGCCTATTGCGACACATTACTTGTGAGTACGTACAAATATCTTCATTTTTCCATTTGAATCTTCTGTCTTTTGGCACAATGTCAATGAATATATTTTGGTTTATTTACAATGATCTCTTTTCAACAGATATGGATTTGCGATTCCTAGAGTATCATCATCTTGTTTTGAAATCTCAGAAGTCGATATGCAAGAGATATTTTTAATCATGGCATCTTTGTGGAATTCATCGAGTCATGTGGCAAGGATATTGGCCCAAGGAAGTAATTGGAGTATCTTCTTGAAGGTATGAGTTAATTGAAACTCGTGTTTATTTCTTTGACTGAAGTTGGTTGATTTCTGGTCTTGATTAGCTAATGCTCGTACCTATCTTCCTTTACCCCTCATCTTTCCCACCCTCCTTGTTGGAAACATTTGTCAGAGGACTGATGGTTTAATGTGGGCATAGAAATATATAAAATGATCATAAGATAGTTTAAGAAAAAGACCTTCAATTTTATCATATTGGAGAGGATGTATAAACTTGTTGATCTGCTGGTTTGTTAATTCAGCGTGTTGTGCCATATCTGTGCTGCAGATCTAATTCATCATGACACAATCAGCATTGGTTTGTTGATTTACTGGAATGTCTTTTGGGGTGTCTCCAAAGTAACTATAGCTTTTAATTTAACATGTACGAAATACGTTAGTATTAAACTTAACTAGGGTCACATGCATGAAATCCTGATTGCTGAAAACTTGGTTTTTTTATTCTTGGAGGAGTATATTTTAAACGTGCTTGTAAGCCTTAGGATGCTTGCCAATTGCCTCACCTTGATGCAACTCCATACTTTCAAGAACACTGTTTGTGAGCTCAATTTATAAATACATGTCACAACCAATGAATACACCTGATAACCTAATTGGTAATTTAGTTCATTAGGTGTTCTGCCGTGTATCTATATATCGGGTGTGGGAATGGATATTTTTTTCGTTAAACAGTTCCAGATGGTATTTTTGATAAGATATTACTGGCAAGCTTCTCATTTGGGTTTGGCAATTAGAATTATCTTCCTAACTTTTTAAAAATAAGCTTCTCAAAGTTGCCTGAACTCGATAAGAAATCAATGAATTGTTGGAAATTTTGGGATTTTTCTAAGTCGATAATATTATAGGAACTTGTTGAAATATAATACTGCAGAGGCTTTGACAAGTTAACTAAATGGAAAGCTGAAAAGGACGATTAAGAAGTTTCAAGAAGAAGTATAAGAGAAATTGTATAGTAAGGGGGGAGAAAATGATTTACAAGATATTTTGGCCAGGAAAAAAATAAGAACTAAAGTTTTAGCCTCCGTTTGGGAAGAGTTTATAAAAAGTTTAATTTATAAAAGATAGAAACAAGTGGTGGATAAGTGAATGGTACATGTGGTTTCATTGGAATGTGCGGATGAAAGTGAAGTTTGACATTTATAAATAATTTATGCATTATATAAAGAATTAAATGGTCAGTTGGATATAGTTAAAAAATCATACAACAGCTGAGCTGTTCTTAAATTCTGTTATCTGCCCATTTAGTATTGTCCTTGAGAGATGTTCTCTTCGTTTTTCTTCATAAGATTTCTTTTGAAAGTGTTCCTGGAGGTGCGAATGATGTGGACTTCAAAGAAGATTCTTGACATGTACCCTTAGCACGTGGAATTTTAATAGAACTATTTGGGTTGGATCAGCATGATATCTAACATGTCTAGAAACTGATACAGGTATCAGCTTTGCTGTACTTTTGTAAGCTGATGGTTTCACGTTCCTTGATCATAGCTATTGGCATAGGTATGGATTATTGGTACTGTACAAATGATTTCAAATTGTGCTCTGGCAGTAGTATAATTGATTGTTGGGGTTCTAATAATTGCAGCATTAGTCCTTGCATTCACCTTGTTCTTTGTGTACGAGCAATACGAGGTGGAAATTGATGGAATTGTGAAGGTCGTTTCCAGCAGGGCAAGGAAGGAGGTTTCAAAACTACCAATGCCTTTGACCTCAATTTTACCCGAGTGTAAACCTTTGGAAGAGATGGGATCTTCCCAACATACATTGTTAGACAGTCGGCAATGATTTGCATGGTTCTGTTTTCTACTGTAGTTATGTATTCTAACTTCTATAGTTCATGTACAAGTATATATTATACAGTTCAGTGTTTGGTCGAATGCTTGGTAATATTACATTTCATTCAGGATTCTATTCCATGATGTCACTCGCTGCACTTGATCAGCCCCTATCTTGAACGCGTATTTTTGCTTGTCATCTGTAGAGGTCGATTATGATGTGCGAAAAAACTGAAATTGATAAAGGGAAATTTATGCACAAATTCATATGATGACAATGTTTAGGATGATGCATGCTTGAATAAATGGTTGTTAGTTTAGCTCTGAAATATGCTTACTCTTTTCTTCCTTTTTGACCCTTCTATTTCTAGTATCGATGCTCTGGCTTGTTCTAGTTTAAACAAGAATGGTCCTATGTAGTACTAATAGTGCTTAGCATCTGTCTATGTGACCGATGTTTTTTCGCCTCTTATGTTCCACAAAGTTGTGATGTGATTTATTGAATAATGAATTGATGTGGTCCCTTGCCACTTAGATTAGTGTTAGATAGCATTATACTTTTATGTTTGGTGGGAATTAAAATAAATTTTTAGTAGAATTTGATAAAAGTTAATAAAATATGTGATTAAAATTTATTGTCGACTTTTACTTGGATTAAAATGTAGATTTTAATTGGTATCAAATAGAGCTAAAAGAAATATTCAAGGGATGAAGGGAATTGTAATGGTTGCATAATGCTATGTGGTACGTACGAGTATAGTCTAGACGAATGGTATTCATTTATTTTATAATTCACTGTGCAAAATAATTGAATAATTACATTTGCTATAATTATATTTTACTATAAATTTCAATTGAATTACTATATTTTAGTTGGATTTTAATTTCATGTTCAATTCTATCACATTCGTTATTTGATGTGATGATTTTTCTTAGGTTGGGGAACCTGTATTTATCTCAATAGTCCATATAATTTAGGAAAGAAAAAATACTTAAGCTCATGGTAAAAATGGAGCTCCGAATTCATTTTATTTATATATTTAAATATAAATCGTATTAAAAATAAAAAATAAAAGTTAAAAATAAATAAGTAAATGAAGCCAATAATAAAAATATTTTAATTTCAAGGGAAAAATAGAGGGAAAAAAATCAATTAATTAATTACTCGCGAACTGGGACACACGTGTGTATTGGGTGAATGCATTCCCTCCAACTCTCTCTCTCTCTCTCTATCTCTCTACCAAACCCATGTGATGTGAGATGGCTACTCTATTCGTTACGAAAAGCTTTTTCGTTCTCTAATTCCTCTTTTTTAGCGATCAAATCCCTAATCAAGGAAAATTAAGGAAGATAAAAGCGGTACCTTTTTTATTTTATTTTTGCCTTTTATATTCCCATCTTTCAATATTATTTTGTAAATCATACGTTTGTAGTACTCTGTTTTGCGTTTTATATTCGAAGGTTTTTATTCTATTCTTGGATTTTTTTTTCCTGAGATTCTTCGTGGTTTCATTTGAATTTCAGAATGATTGGATCATTTGATTTCAAAGCAAATCATTATTATTTTCAGCGAGATCTTTCCCTTAAAGGGTTTGGATCAAATGCTCATTTGGAGATTTGTGTGAAAAGAGAAACCCTGTTTTTTTAAAATTCGAGCTGGTTTGGTTTTGGGGTTTAACTACGATAAGATAATTGGGAATTTGGCCATCTCAACTTAGCAATATGCGTGTGGAGCGTAAAGATTATTACGACTCGTGAGGAAGTCTTCTGGAACTAAAAGCATTGTGTTTTGACCTATTAGGATGGATAAAGGTAAGTCTCCAAATCATGGTAATGGAAGTTTACTGCCTCCATTGGGAAGGTACTCTGCTTTTACACCACCTCTTAGTAGTTATAATGGGAAATCAGAGCAATCTGGTTTATCAAATTTGCCTCCCTTAGGACCAGGCAGTTCATCAGAGTTGGGTCATTTCGGTCATGGGATGTCTTCGGATTCTAGCAGATTTAGTCACGATGTTAGTCGAATGCCTGACAATCCACCTAAGCATTTAGGTCACCGGCGTGCTCACTCGGAGATTCTTACCCTTCCCGATGATATTAACTTTGACAGTGATCTAGGTGTTGTGGGCGGATTGGATGGACCCACATTTTCAGATGAGACCGAAGAGGACTTGCTCTCAATGTATCTTGACATGGATAATCTCAACTCTTCATCTGCAACTTCTTCATTTCAAATGGACGAATCGTCGTCATCTATTCCAGCATCAGCACGGGTCAACCCTTCAGCTGATAGTGTGGCTGCAGCTTTAAGCGAGAAGCCAAGAGTAAGACATCAGCATAGCCAATCCATGGATGGGTCAACTACAATCAAACCTGAGATGCTCTTGTCGGGTTCGGAAGAACCCTCTTCAGCTGAGTCTAAGAAAGCCATATCTGCTGCTAAACTTGCTGAGCTTGCTCTCATTGATCCAAAGCGTGCAAAGAGGTGATATTTTTTTGTCAGCCCATTTATACATTTCCTGAAGTATGTTAGTTCTTTAGGCTTTGTCTCTATTTTGACCTATTAAGATCACTTCAGTGTGCTACTTATGGGGCTTCCATTAATGAACCAGTGAGGAAATTTTCAATGTTGCAAATATTTTGCATGCTGACATCCAAGTCTTCTTCCTCCTTATATATTCCTCCTTTTTAATTGAAGTTTGGTAGTGTTAGGTGGTAACTTATTCATACTTTTGGCATGATATATTGAGATATTATAGTTCCTTGCCATTTGCACTATTAGTTTTCTTCTTTTACCTTCTGATGGTGATATTTTGTATATGGTTAGCTTATGTCTTTTTTCTTCTGGTTGATCTGGTGCTTTTCCGAAATTTTAGTTTATTATAATAGCGTGTTTGAATTACTTCCTTTTCTTATCCACTGTCCATCACTGCTATATTTATATAGGAATTGCTTGTTTCTGCAAATAGTGTTATAGCAATAATGTATACTAAATATAATATGTTAGTATGTTTAATTTTAACTTGGACTTTCTGTCAAATTTTGTTGGCAATGGATTTTTTGTCTTCTATCCATTGGACATAGAAATCCTGCTATCTTGTGAGTTGTTGGTTTAACTAAACTAGTATGATGTTACAGACTTTCACCATTCAATTATCTGAATGGTGTTGCTGCTAGTCAGTGTTCAATTATCCGAATGTTTCTGCTTTCTTTAAGAACCTCATCCTTCACAATTTTAACCTATATTTTAAAAACCGCCTGTATATTGACCTGGGGAAAGGAAGGTCTAGGTCAAAAAGTCGAATGGGGTCAAACCAGTTTTCAAAAATAAATTAATAAATATACCACAAAAAAATTATTTTCCAATATTAATACATATAGACAAAAGAACTTAATAAACTTGGCTACATTTAATTTTCATTATGTCCACTTATAAAACCAAACTCAAAAGGATAATCATAGAAGGAACAATGTTCTATTGTTCATTGGTACTAACTAAATTCCACTTGTACCGCTGCCTACTTTTCGTTTCTCCCTCTTGCCTTTTGCATGCTTTTTCGGCTATCTACCATCTGGTCATTTTTTGCTTAGAGCTTTAATGCATGAATGAGATCATATTGTGAATCTATTGTGTTCTCTCATGATCATATCTTCTGTGTGTTATGTAACAGGATTTGGGCTAATAGGCAGTCAGCTGCAAGATCGAAGGAAAGAAAGATGAGGTATATAGCTGAGCTTGAAAGGAAAATCCAGGCTATGCAAGCAGAAGCTATGTCCTTGTCTACGCAGTTGACTGTGTTGCAGGTGATGGTCACTATTCTCATGTAAAATCTTGTTAATTCTCTTAGTAGGTCCTCCCCACTCCCACCCACAACACTCATGCAGGCAAGCACTCAAGACAAAGAAGAAAAACAAATTCGTTTTTTTTTTGATAGGTAATCAAGTAGAGAAAAAAAAAAAAAACTGAACAAACATAAATGAAAATACTTCCTCCAGTTTTGGATTTAGAATGGCATTTTTATCCTCCAGGAGTCTAGAACTCTGCTACCAGGAGATTTTTATTGTTGGGTGTGTGGAACCTAATATTTTCAAAAAAAATTAGTGTTGTAGGGGTATTTTGGGAAGTTTGCACATGTATTAGGTCACCCTAATATTTGCTCCTATATAAAGGGTATTAAGGTGAGCCTCCTTTCCGTATGTCATAGTAGATAGAAAATGGATAGGCATGAATTCAAAAATAAATTGTAATTCTTTGACGTAGTGCAATTCTGCGGCGGTTTACACCAGGTGGACGTAACTCTCGCATTGAGAGTGAATCACCCTTAAAGTATTTGTTTTTCTTGCGTTCGTTTTTCCTATTTCATGCTATTAATTGCTCTCGGAAGTACGGATTATTCTTTAATCCATACGAGTCGTATATTCGGGTGTTGAGCAGTTGTATTTCCTCTAGACAGTCACTTTTTGGTAGTAAAAACACAACAATAAGACATACAGATGAGGGGAAAGATGTAGTTTATAGGTCATCGTGCTTAGTCTCAAGGACTGGTTTTTCTACTACTTGCATTTATTCCCTTTAAATTGATATGAATTTTGCGCCTATATTTATATATGCAAGAATGATATTATGTATTGAGCTATTTTTTGCTTCTCCCAAACAGAGAGGTACAAATGACATTACTGCTGAAAACAGTGAACTCAAATTGCAGCTGCAAGCAATGGAACAACAACTGCACTTGCAAGAAGGTAAGAATTTATCCGTAGCGCTACCTTTGCGGGACAGTTTTGGTCCCATCCTTTCTTATCATCGTCTTTACCACTTGATGGCCTAATAAAAAGTTGAAAGTAACAGGTGCAGACTTGAAATGACACTGACCTCGAGTATGGGACTAGGCTGTTTCAACTTTCACTGGTTGACTCTATAGTACTCATTTGAACTATATTAAAATTTTTCCTAAAAGTAGATAGCCTATGTGTGTTGGTGATGCCTACTGCAGCTTTCTAACTTGGCCTGCAAGGCAAAAAAAATGTGATTCTGAATATATTGTGGTTAAAATACAAACATGCAGACGTAATTCCATACGATGCCCAATTACTAAATGTCGATTTTAGATGATTAACTGGTGTATCATCCTTCTCATGGTGATATTGAAATCATTCAACTATTGAATGATTTATAGTTTGTGTTTCTTAGCCTTTCTCCGGAAGTTTGATGGGGTTTTCCCCTAGACTCGACAAAGTGCTAAATGATGTTTTCTACTCTTCTTAAAAAACATAGCGATGAATGAAGCTACAAAGGAAGAGATCCAGCATTTGAAAGTGTTGACGGGTCAAGCAATTCCAAATGGTGGACCTATGATGAATTTTCCAGCATCTTATGCGGCCAAGCAGCAACATTATCCTAACAACGATGCTATGAATGCATTGTTAACTGCTCAACAATTTCAACAGCTCCAAATAAATTCTCAGTTTCAGCAGCATCAACTGCACCAGTTGCAGCAGCAACGAGCTTCATTGCAGCAACAAGAACAGCAGCTGCAACAAGCTTTGGACTTGAAACGGAGTACTTCTCTGCCAACTCCCATTGAAAAAGAGAATACTACTGCAGACGCACCATCAAAGAATTAGAATCACGAACTGGCATGTGCGCTGGCTGTTGGATGGTTAGCTTGGTTTATGCTTTTGGTTAGTACAATGTACATCTAACGTGATATGGGTAGGCAGTCTGTTAAACATTAGTTTATTAAATTGCGAAGACTATTCAAATAATGCCCTTTGTAGAATCTGGAACTGGCTGTTGGCTGGTTGGTTAGGTCCAGAATCTTGTGAGGGTGTAGTATTGCTTAGTTTGTGCTTTATATGCTAGATGTACTGTGTTTTCGTACGTCAGCAACATGGCTCTATAGTCTGTCCGTTAAATCTCAGTTTATCAAATCACGAAGATTATTTACGAAATATTGTCCTCTAGAACGTCAGTTTTCTGTATGAAAATTCATTTACAATTGTCTTTACTTGCTCGAAATGCATGATCAAGCAGAGACGACCAATTAAACATACTTAGTTTTGCTATTTAATTTCAATGATAGTCCAGTCTAGCTTACTAAACATATCATATAAATGTTAGGGAAATTATACCCATTGTAACTGACCTTTACTCCAAATCATTCTCCGTGCTGTACAGTTCTTGTTACATTTACTGAAGTCCGAAACAATAAGATCATGTGCAACAATATGTCCTCCGACCTCATTAGGCACTATGTGGGATTCAATCTGCATTGTACCCTTATGTTAAGGGTAAAGCGCTATTGTGGACATTCCAGCAATTTGAACCTAAGACCTCCCTTTGGTACATAGGTACCTTAGCAAAGCTACTTTGTTCCAAGTCTCTTCGTCCACCATAAGGATGCCCACATTTTACTTTTCATTGCTTTGTGCTCTTTCTTAAAGCATAACCTAAAGCTGCAAAGATGCCTTGCTCGTGTGCTTAAAGATAAGTCGAGATGACTAAAAGAACCACACTTCCATGGAATCTGTTGTCCCTTTGACCATCCTCCCACTGAGATTTTGAAACAACATGACATCACCTTAAAATAACAAATAACATCACATTTGAAATACTTTATTGCATTTTGCTATTTATTATTGCTAGGTGATATAATGATACATCAATATATGAACAACCAATTGGGGACAACAACTAAGTATAGTCTTAATCTATTTCTACATGATGTCAACGTGCCAAGTTGGAAATCATGTTCAAACTTCCTCTGTGGTTGAATAAACAACAACGATTTAATCTGGCAAAAATTGATAACCTTTTTTTTTTTTTTCTCAATTAGACGTTTACCTCACCCAAAGGAGGCTCAAACCCATGCCAATGAAGCTTTACAGCTTCTAGGAGCAGATAATACTTTGCACCAAAAAAAGAAAAAAAGACAAACGCCTAATGTAGTAGCATTGATTTGAAGCTACAATGCAACAGATGGATACATGTTAATATCTTATAGATGGAATTATAATGCTTACTAATCAAAAAGTCGTACATTATAAAACAAACCCGAAAACTTATTTCTTTAGAATTTTATTTCAGAATAACCAGGCAATTTCACTATAAGAGTTTCGTAGATTTACAACGCAATTGATGTCCTTTGCATGGCCAATAGAACTATCTACATGATTGTGTAGCCTGGGCCACCGCCACCTTCCGGCACTGTCCATTCGATATTCTGTTTTGGGTCTTTAATATCACAAGCCTGGAAAAGTATAGCCAAATTCAAAAGCTCAACCATGTTTAGGACAAAATCACAGATCAATTCGACAAAAAAATTTGGAGAACAACAATTGGCCGCACAGCGGTCCATCTACAATTCTATCTGTGTGAGTGTGTGTGTATTGTCAAGTGTACAAAAGCATTAGTGCATGCTTAATAGAGGCAAACAACATCTTTAAAAGCCTTCAACACATGCTGCTTAATGCTAAGTTACCTTGCAATGCAGGCAATTCTGAGCATTGATCTGCAGCTTTAACTGACCACTTTCATCTGGTATGTACCTAACATTTACACCAGGATAATAGAGAAAGTCACTTAATAATGAAAAGGGAAACTAATATAATTCACCAAACACGAAGCATGTTTACTCGTAAACACGGGCCGGACAATATCTTGATTCAGGGCCAGCATAGACAGGTAAGTTAACAAGTTCTGGAATTTTAGGATCCTTCAAGTGAAGGTGAGCCGGTTGGTCATGATCATGATTCGTATTGCTCCTAAAATATGAATAAATAGAAATATTAGTAACTACACAATACAAAGTTTGATAGAGAGTAACAGGCAGATTTCTTTGAACTCCTAATAAAATAATATTCCACTCACTGTTGATTCCTTCAATGATTTCACTAATAAATCATCAGATAAAACATCCCAGTAATTAATAAACTCAGGACATGAAAAAGTTATTAACTACTAGAGGGAAGAAAAGTTTTTGGTGGTCCTTGATGCTTGCTAGAAAAATGGAGAACAAATTAATTTTCAAAATTTGAAGGGACAAATGAATTAAGCAAACAATCATATGCAGAAATTTTTATTTTGTTCTTATTACTAAAGTTAATAGTAAGGCAATTATCAGTATTAGAATTTTAGATTATCAGTTTTTGACAAACGGAATTGATATGGTTAATTTTGGAATAATTAGAGATTATAACTAATAAGGGACGAATTATTGAAGTGCCGACTGCATCTATATTCACAAGTATTTTCTCTCTCTTCCAAATTCATATTTTAGGTTAAGCAGTTGCAACCTCTCTCTATGCTCAGCCTATCCAGCACAGAGCATTACAATGAACTCGTCTGTCTGTGACTCTACTACAGGGCTGTAGGAAACTCTTCTATTCACGAGCTTATTCGAGCCAAGCTGAAAATATACACCTTGTCACGCTAAAAATTAAGCTTGTGCTCAACCGTCATAGCCATGCAAATTAGCCAAGACTTGTTAGCTGACATCTCTATGTCTAGGCTACATCAATAATTAATGTCCAAGAAATGGCAGCATAAATCCGTGTACCCCCTTTTCTGGTAAAGGCAAGCCAAGTTCAAGATTTTCAGCTAAGATTCCAGATTTTAATAATTATCCCTACTACAAACAATATAACAGCTTAGAGATTATAAAAGTTATAATCCACCTCATCAAAGGAAGATGTGTCCTAATGCCATAACTTCCAACTGTTTTTTTTTTATAGATCAAGCAACAATAAGGACACCATCAAGCTAATTTCAAGTGCTAATTACTGGAAACAGTGGGATTTAAAATTTCAGTTTTCAAAAGCACAAGCATCTAAGTGAACCATTTTTTTTTTTCAAGTTGTAAATGGTGATTAATTAAATCCCATCCAAGTGACGCTTAAACAAAAGTGAACCAAGAACCTAATAAGACGAACAGTAATGGCTAGTTACACATATAATCTTCATTTTCCTCTGGCCTAATCAAATCTATTTAACTTTCTTCCACCAAGTTTAAAATACTGAAGAAATGAATGACTCACCCAATTCCCATCCGCGCCAGAACCACAAACACACACAAAGACACAAAGAGAGAGAGAGTACCGGTACAAAGAGGTTGGAATATCAAAAGATACAACCCCATCGGGCTTCGGATAGTGAATTGGCGTGCATCGTTGTGCTTCCTGAAAATGTTGGAGATCAATCAACACAAGTAAGAATATAATTATCAATTCATCATTGATAGTAGCATCCACTATTTATACCCAAAAGGTTTATATTCGCTGATCTTCTTAGAGTAAAAAAGGAAAAAAAAAAAAATAAAAAAAAAAAAAAAGGAAAGTTTCACAGTAGCTCATGTAAAATCTAGAAAATGACTTTGATGGCCAACAGTGGAAGCAAGTTCGCTTTAAAGATCTCCTCGTGCATTCCCTTGAGGAAATATATGTTCCTCTGACTTCATCATGGCAGCTTCATATTGACAAAGAAATGACTTGAAAAACTTCAGTTCTCATTGAAGAGAATCTTTTAGCTGATTTCATCTGAGGGGAGTAAGGAAATGTGAAAACCATTCCCAGAAAATTGACATCACGACTACACTTTTTCGGGTTAAGATAACATATATATGAAAAGCTGACTTCAGTCTTTCAAACTATTTTTCAGAAAATCAAATATATTCAAGCTAGGCACATTATTATGAAGGGCATCTCATATGGCCTATCAGTCTGTCACGAGCAAACTTATAATTTATATAAATATGAAATGATCCCTATACTTGAGTCAGATTCCAAGTTTCATTAGCATAGTTTATGATTTCCCTTTTAAGTTCACAACTGTAAAACTGTTGTAATATATCCCTATACAATCTGACAACAGTTGAGACATGATTAACTTTTTATTTCTTCACAAGTCTCTACCTCAATTGACTCGTGATCAGGTTTCCCATGCTTCAGCGTCCATGGGGATCTTCCTTTCATGATGTAGCTGCAAAAGGCAGAAGAAACCCTTTAGTTACCATATCATCGATCAAAGCAGAAAATGAAATCCTCCTCGCTAGAAATCAACATAACATGCTTTTTCAGCAAATACAAATATCTTACTGTTCTAGTGCACTTAGAGCCAAACCAGGAAAGAGACCATACTCAAATGCCTGCAGCACCAGAGGACACAAGGTATTTCAGAGAAGTTACAAAGAAAATTGTTTACAGGTTTTCAGAATTAAAGAGATTTTTTTACCAAGAATAAAACTGAGAACTATTTTCTGCATCCATAACATGGACCAACGTGAAAATTTAGATATGACCAAGTCACGGAGTAATATATCTCATCTAGTAAATATAGATAAGAAGGAAAATTTTACAAGATTACAAAGGAGATCAATCACAATACTCACTGGACGATAGTTTCTTGCACTGTAAAGTTCCTTCCATATCCATGAAGTTCTTAAATTGTCCCAGAAGAATTCTAGTGGGGAGCCTTCTTGGAGCGTGTTGAATGCAGATTCTGCAGCTAGCATGCCTGTGACAGAAAGGTAATTAGACATGAATATACCCTCAGTTTCATTTTCATCATATACACAAAAAGAAACACTTAGTCTGTAGCCTACTGTTCCTCAAATCAATCACACGTACAGCTCTAATATTTTAACATATATTATTTGTCTCAGAGACGCAACCATTAATCTGCTGACAAGATGCTTCCTGTATTTTTAGCCACCCAGTCTAACATTGTAAGCACATCTCAATCAGGTTGGAAAGGGAATATTGTAAAATCAAATGGAAGGTATATAATTTACATGTGAACAAGGAATAAACCCAACTAAGAGGCTCAAAGTTTTTTTTCAATATCAGCTAGTTTCTCTTCTACATGTTCTTCATTGTATCCATCTAACCCATCAAATAGGCCTAAATTTACTAAGAAAATAATGTAAGATATGATTTTGTTCATGGTAAGATGTGACTTGGATGAGAATAGACATTATGTAAGGACATAAATGTACAACCACCGAATTTGCATCATTGTTAGAAATGTTATTTAGTCCTTGGAAATAACAGGATATAGGAAAAGGGTTGTGATGTTTTTATGTTGTTTAGAGTGGATAAACGAAATGCTGTTAATATTGATCAATCAATCTAGCGTAACATATGAGTGCTGCTTCAGTCTTGGTCACCACAGTTTGAAGCCAACAGTATAAAAATTACAGAAAAATAATGTTAGTTGTGAAGACGTCGAAAATAGCGTCAAGGCCTAAAATGTGTTGGTATATGGATTCTAAAAGGAACATGCTTTCTCCTTACATATCAAGAGTAATAAACTCTCCAGGTATATAGAAACTTAGATTAACAACCAAGATAAACAAAATAAATTTCACATATGCATTGCGCCTTAGTAAAAGCAATAATTAGATTCATTTGGAGAGGTTCTCAAAAAGAGAAAATGCTAGGGTACTACATTACGGAGGTGAAGATCAAAGAAAAGTTATGAACCTCTCAATATATGTTTTATGTATCAATTGAAATTATAGAAAATAATTTCTACCGATACATAATGACGTAGCATGAGCCCATTTTTACTTAAATACTTAAGATTTTCAGGTGGGCAATGGTGATATAAGACATTCTCATAGAAAGATAGCTTGGTCTCTATGAGAAATCACTTATTTTTCCTGATTTGGAAAAGAACTACTTTTGATTTTTATGTTCTGTTCAGAACATTTCCTTGTCAATACGAGAACCTAACTCCATGTTCAAACTTAACAATTTGACATTATCCATGTGTGATACTTAAGCTAGCATAAACAAGACAAATAGCAAATGGCAATATTTTATCTAAATATAATGCATCTCCCAACAAATATATAGCTCACTCAATCTCTCGATATTTTATCTAAATATAATGCATCTCCCAACGAATATATAGCTCACTCAATCTCTCATTGGTTTTATAGGCCAGCGTTTCAGAGAGAATAGGTAAACAAGAAAACTACAGCAGAACATTATAGATGGTAATGTGCAGGTCCTTGAATATCTCTGGATCTTCACAGCTTCCCGAACAATATATAAATTATAATGTGTCCAGTCCAGACATCATACATGTTTGTCTCATCTTTCACCACTAAATCTCAAGTAATAATTAAATGGAAAAAGTAAAATCGTGTAAATAGCAAGTATTACCTGATTTCATTGCAGTATGTGATCCTTTTATTTTTGGTACATTCAGGAAGCCAGCAGAACACCCTATAATTGCTCCACCCGGAAAAACTGGATATGGAATGGACTGAAATTTAACTAACATCATATTTGCATTAGTATAACGTCTAATTTTTTTTTTTTTTTTACGAAAATGTAGCGTCAATATAATAATCAGGAATATGTCCATATGAATGTCAATCAAAATGTTCGCTTGTGTACTTTGATTTACAGCATAAAGTTGCATCAGGCACAGCATTTTCCATTTGTGAATATACTCTTAACACATCTCAAGAGTGTATGCAATCATCTCCACTCGCTGCTTTGCTTTTTGTTTTTTTCAGGTACATGATGTAAAAATTTCAACAATAAAGGTGACAGTATTTCAGATGCACCTGATAACCGCCTTCATTTAGAGTACGAGCACCATATTGAAGTATCGTTCCCCCTTGAAGAAGAGGTCTGATGGAAGGATGATGCTTAAATTTCTGGAAGAAAAAAAAAGATATATGGTATCCATTATCCAAAAGAAGCTAAACAAGTGTCCTCAGACAAAGGCATGTGACATAATGCATCGCATTTTGGCAAGAATTTAGGAAAATAAACATAAGGAGAAGTTTCAGACGTTTATATGTTGATTGCAATGATGGAAAGGCACGCAACAGAAGAATGGAACATTAGGTTTCGTTCATTCTATACTCCTTACTTGACCAGTACGGGAGGATAGAGATCAGAGTAACTGAATCAGAGATGAATTGATTAAAAAAACTAACAATAATTATTCGAGGAAGACCATAAGTCTGCTGTATTCACTTAAGAATAGTACTTTGAGAAGTTTTAATATTTCAAGTCAGTACAATAATAACCATTTGTTTCTTTTACTTCGATGGTTTGTTATATTAATAATAAGCAATGATACCAAATATATTGGAAATACACAGTCAAGTAAGAACAAAGAAACAGATCATACGTAGAGCCAAGTTTGTAAACATCCACCCGCTTCAAAGGTTTCATATCTCTAATACTGCTTGTTATTTAACATATGTTTCATTCACATAACTCATTGTCGCATAACTTTTTATCGTCTTTGTCAATGTCTGGTAAAGAGTCATTGCAATCAGATTGTTAGACCATTAATCTACACATTTTTTTCAGATACCTAGCTATCTTGTAAAGGTTCAGATCAATTTCTTGATTGGTACATTGCAAGTTTGTTTTGCTGCTTTTTATGGCTAAATATTATGTCTTATTCAAAATATTGCTGAATTCTTTTGTGTTCCTAGAGCTATACAAATTCCCATAATTTATTATGTATTCAGTTTTTTGGATTATGTTCACTTGCCTCAGTTCTCAATCTTAGAAAGTTTGTTCCCACGGAAGCTTCACAACTAAAAAATAGTCACCTGTCGTAAAGTTTTTATTAGAACTTAAGGAACACACAGGGAATTCTAAAGCAAATAATATATCAATTTCAAAATATTTATGAGAAAAGATGTTAGATACTAATCTTCTGTAGAAATATTTTTTCAATAATTTCAATTGTTTCTTAAGCATGGTTAACAATTGAATGGATTTTACTCGAATTCCTAGTTTTAAAGTTACCCTTTCTTTCTTTTCCAAACCTTTTTTATGTTTAAATGGAAACATGTCAATCCTTTACACTATGTTATCCACATATAAATGAAAGGGTTCCTTGGACCATGGACAGCCCAAGCACTAAACCAGCATCAGAATTTTAGTAAAATCCAACCCCAGCCAGGGCAAACAAATCAAGGCCAACATCCAACTTGCTGATCTAATTATAATTTGGCTGAACTACACATGTGATGGAAAAGATCATCCTGATGATAGCATGCATGATAATAGTACAAATTTCTGACTCGCGATACAAATTATAATAGTAAGATCCTAAGATCATTTTTCTTGATGCACACTGTTCTGATCTTTACTCAGTTCCGACACAATTATGACATGATATAAACCTGATTATTAGACATTCAATTTACATGTATCAGTGTCTCTCGTATATATACTATTAGGATATGTCTGTTTGATAAAACCAGACTTGATGATTTTACATCATTAGCTTCGTGTTATGGTATCTAGAGTTTCTTCCACATACAGAAATTAGCACTAATTCAAGAGCCATAGAAATATAAATTGAAGCAAGTATCCTCCACCTACAAGTTTATAGCAAAAGTCATTATCTAGAGAAGAAATACAACAACGAAAATCTCTATAATAACAAAAGTGGGTGAAATTGAGAATCTGATGACAGATTTGCTAACATTCAACATACATTGAACTTGTTGTACTCAAAATCTTCCAGTGTATAGAAGATCATAAAGTAAGAAGACAAAAGGAAACAACAATACACCAAGTTTACCTGAAATTCTTCATAAGGATTAAAGAATGGATTGTGATAATTCAATGCAACCACAAAACCAAGAGCCACCTGTACACCAACAATACAAGACTAAGTAATTCCAAACTCATACTTTCAACATACAAGTAGCTAGACTCAACAGCTAGAACAATTAGATGTTGGAGAATCTGTCAGTCCGTCCAAGAAGATTTGAGTAGCATAGCTGGTATAGGTTGTAAATATCGAATTTAGGTTCCCTGTTAGAATAATTGATCAATCTTCCTTGTAATTAATGATTTCCTAGGATATCATTCAGATTATTTCTTTTCTTTTCTTTTTTGTTTTTCTCAGCAAATCTATATATTGTTTGTATTCTCTTCAATGAATAAGAGTAAGAATTTCACAAAACTAGGTTGTATATCTGGTATCAAAGCCAGATATTAGAAAAATGTGTATGCATTAGGGCCTTCGATGCAAAAAAATGAACACGGAGGACAGGTGAAAGGGTGTGCTAAAGACACAATTTAAATGAATACATGTGCCCACCCTCCCCACCCCTTTCTCTAACAGCTTAAGCTTTTTAAATGAGATTGTTAGCAAAGCTTCAAGAGTTTATTGAGAGAAGGGTTCATTATTTCTTGGATGGTTTAAATGAGGAACCTGCTTAAACTTTAAAATGAGATGGTTAACAAAGCTTCAAGAGCTTTAGTAATAAAGAAAGGGGTTTTGACGTCTTGGCAGGTTTAGATGAGAAACTGGACCAAGTTAAAATCCAAATAGGGAAAGAACCACTCCTTCAAATGAAGCAATTGCCATTGAAAGGGGAGAAGGTCGCATAACCATGATGTTGGATAATACTAATTCCAAGGGTGGATCAGCTTTAGCCAATTTTAAACCACAAATGATAAAGCAGGTCCTATTGTTGCTACTGATGGGAACTCCGGAAAATTTGAAGGATAGGCTGGGTGAAAGAGAGTATGTCTGGTGTAGTTTTTGTCACAAGAATAGACACGCCAGGGAACACTGTTGGATTTTGAATCATAAGACTCCGATACTGTTGTCCAATAAGGAGAACATAAAGAAGAGAGAGACAGGTTCAAACAGTACATTTCAAAGCTGGAAATCAAGAGGGGATCTAGTTGCTTTGCCCAAAGAGGTAAGCATTCTCTAGCTCTAAGTGCCTCAAAATCTCAGTTTACTAGTTGATTGTAGATTCAGGGGCTTCAAACCACAACAGATTCATCCAATTCTTTCTCTACTTACAGCACCTGGCTGGCAACAAATAAATAAAGATTTCTGATGAAACTTTAGTCACTATAGCTGGTCAAGGAAACATTTCCCTTACTCCATCCTCAAAAAATGTTTTGCATGTTCCTAAGTTATCTGTATATTTGTTGTCTCCCATGGGATGAGGGTTTTCGTGCCACATTTGGAGTCTTCAACACCAATCTAATCTAGTTGAACTCATGTTATTAGGATCAAACGAGACATTTCCCCACTAGCAAGACATCAATGTTTAAATATGAAGCATCATAGCCACATAATATGATCATTATCCAAACTTCATGGTCCAGGCCATGCCATCTCATGGTCTTTGAGCATCCTCTCATGAAAGCACAAACATATAGCATCAGGTCCAATGCAGGCGCTCTACCATTCTTTCAGAACCTTATAATATCATTTGTGTACTGCAACTGGAAGAACTTGGAAGTCAAGTAAAATTGCAACTTCTCCCCCTCCCCTCAACCCAATGTCATGATGAAAATTTCTCGAGGTACTTACATGACAGAGGAGCCCAGCCGAATTCAGAAAATCTTACTCCAGTCAACTAAAAAAGAGGGATAACCTTTCTATAAATCAGTGCGAGCCACTTCTACCCACAAAAAGTATCCTGCCTCTAAATATAATCGTTCATTTGAAACATTATTCACGCCTTCTGTCACTATTACAGGATGTATTCAATCAGAAATGAACTGTATCTGATTGCACAACATTATTACTTAGGTTAAGTTGGCCTTTTAGTGCTTGAAGCAGTTATTTATGCTTCTGAATATTTTTCGACCAATGATAAAATCTTTAGAGTAGATTTCTCCAATCAGAACGCTCCATTGGGGATCACAACTATTAATTAATGTGCCACTTCTCCTAGAAAATAAATGTATTAATAAGGAGTACCTGTCTATCTTTCATGTGGTACAAGAAAGACCCCCCATAGGTCTTGTGGTCCAACGGCCAGCCTATTGTATGAAGTACAGAGCCAGGTTCATGCTTGTCTGCACTAATTTCCCAAACCTGGCAGAGAAATAGCTTGAGGAATCTGGAGTGACTTAAAAGAATGTCAAAAATGCATTAAGTAGAGACTAAGGACCTTTCTCAATAGAACATCTATGTCATATTGTCATTAGACCCATCAATTGACACAAAGTAAGTGTATTTTTTAAGAACAAACTATCAGAATGAAATTTCAATACTACCAATTGTTTCCAACTATATAGTTGTTGTTCCCTGTAGATCGGGGATGTTGTTTTCGGACTAAACATAAAAATACAAGGTTACATATAAGAATAAGGAGTACATTTGTTAAGTAGTCAACAAATTTGGAAAGGTGCCGATTACTGTGGTAAAGTGAAGTACTCTAATCAAACACGTATGTACATCGCAATTGAAGCACCTAGACAAGAACAAGTGTACCTCTTTGATTCCTAAAGCATAAGTCTGATGTTGTCCGTGCCCTTTCTTTCGCAAGTCGTATTTTTTGATTACTTTCTGTGCATAAATTATTGAAAATGTTCAGATTGGTGAACCATCTCAGAGTTAACCAGCAAAAAAATTCAAGCTGATGCTTAGAGACAAGGGTCGATTTCTCCAAACCTCGGACAAAGATCCTCGACATCCTTCTGCAAGAAGAGTTATACGTCCTACATGTACCAGATAATAATCAGAAAAACGGAGCTATCAGTTATCGAAGAAAAGCCGAAATAATTAACCCATTGGTTTTTCATATCAGACAGTTAAGCAAGAGTTCATAAGATCTTTTTCCCTGGAGTATGAACTAGTTCTCTACCCCAGTCCTCCCGTAGCTTCCCTGGTCGTTAGCAGATGTAGATATGTCATAGGCAATGAAATTTTATGAGGATAGTGTAAATCAATAAATACATCACATTGTTTCATCCACTTTTAGGCATACATTTTTTACTGCTATAGATCTGCCCTCAATCGGCATTGTGGGACTCTCCAGCTTAAGATCTTCATGAAATGAAATGAGAATAAGATAAAATAAGGTCATAAACTTGCCCTTCAATTCCACACCAGGCTGAAAGTTGTCTTTTCTAGATCCATCTTTGGCCACTCCCATATCATTGGTTGCAATACCAATAACCTTGTCGCTTGTGTCGTACAAAATCTGCTCGTGAATAAAAAATGAGGGTAGACAATTATAAAATATTATAAAAGGAAGCCGATAAAAATGTAAATACCTCACTAGCAGCAAAGCCTGGGTATATCTCAACTCCTAATTCTTCAGCCTTCAGTCCTAACCAGCGCACTAACTGACTCAAACTGCAGCACTACATACACAATAGTAAAATGCGCAGAAAAGTTGCAACTATGTAAAGAAAATGCAATTAAAAACAACATTTATTCTATATATGGGAACCATGGACACACAATAGGAACACCAGTTGTTCTGGCCAGGAACTCCGCGGAAGAAAGGACGAGGAGTGAAATTAGCACAAAGATTAACAAGCCAGAAACTTATTTGAGGATAAACACTATTATGTCCAATCATTCCAGCCAGAGTACACAAACATTGAAAAAGATAGAAAATGGAGAATACATGGAGTCAACAGATAGAAATAAAATCACAAACGAACAACATTCGTAAGCATTCACTTCATCCTTTCCAAAGTCAAAAAAGGCCTCAAGATATACGTGTTTTCCTTTGTGTGGTAAAAGACATGAGAAATGCATATAATTACCTTATGACATAGTTCCCTTCATTATTAAATGGACATGGAAGGGAGAAAGCACGAGTTTCAGAAAGTAACCAAAACTTATCAGAAGAAACAGGGACATGTATTGGTGCCTGCAATTAATATTAGCAAACTACGGTCAAAGTTGGATGAAAAATAGGGGATTTAAACAAGAGTGAGTGGAAATTAACAAGATATTGTATAGCTTAGTTGAGCTGCATTTGTCATCATCCTTCTCAATCCATGTTGCGGGATAATGAGAATTATATAATGAAATGGAAAGGTTGATAAATAAACCTCTTCCTGTTTCCACTGTGGGAGAAGTTCATTCAAAGCTCGAGTTTCAAAAACATTCCCGGATAGAATATGAGCACCTACAGAATCAAATGACAACCAAAGCTGTAATAAAACTGAGCTTGCAAGATATTTGTAAACTGCTATGTTCCTAACTAGAGAGAAACAAAGAGTAGTCGTAATAAGCAAGTTAGACACAGTTTACTTGATGAAGGAATTGAAAATGTCATGGCTTCATTTTTTAATTCGTCCTGTGAACCAAATTTACAACATACAAAGCTATGTATTGACAGGACAGTGGCCATTGTAAAGAAAATCGATATGCTCATATCACAAAATTAGGTTTGCTTGTGAAAAGAGAGCCATTTCCAATACTCTCTTTTCCACCGTAAAAATCGTTGACGTAAAAATCATTGACAACCCAGCTGTATGTCAGTCCCTTTATATCATTTGGAGAATTACATTAACAGTTGCATCTCCATATATTCCATATGACATTATTCAACAGATTCAATTTTGTCATCTAACACGCATGGCACATTTCGTTTGTCAAAAATATCACAAGGTATTAAGTACGTAACTTCATCTATATAACTTGAAATCCAACAATGGGTTGTGCACATAAACATGGCATTAAGATTGTCCTCGAATTTTGCAGGGGAAATGTCAAGCTAAATTTGCAAGAAGAAAGTACTCGCAGTCTATGACAAACTAAAACATTTTTGGAACATATCAAAAAACTACTTCACATTTATCAAAAACCGATGAGACAATCACAGCTTGCCGTTACTGAACAGTTTCATTACTTTAAAAAGAGCAACAGAATCATACCAACTTCAGCTCCCTTCTCCACAACACACACCGATAAATCAACATCCTTTTCTTTGCACAATTGTTTCAATCTTATAGCTGCCGACAATCCCGCTGGGCCAGCCCCAACAATCACAACATCGTAGTTCATCGATTCTCTGCACACTGGTTCGCTACTGAAACTCCTCACTCCACTCGAAGTCGCAATATTTGTTGGAATTACTAAATACCCAGATGAGAAAAACCCATTTTTACCTCGTCTAAAAGTTTCGATCTTTGTTGAATTTAGAGAATACCCACTACAGAAAAAGTCCTTTATACCACATTGGGAACTGGAAAAACTTGAGCTATTATAAAAAACATTGCGAAATGGAAACTCAATTGTGGTTGAAGTATAATGAGGTTTTGATGAAATTAAATGGATTGAAGGAGATGATAATAATCTCAATCTCGATTTGGATTTAGAGGAAAGACGAATTACCCGTAGCATGGTTGAGAGAGAATTTTGTTGGCAACTCGAATCAGGAGTGAATTGTAGGAGATATAAAAGAAGAAGCGGCTAATGAGCTGCTTTTAAGCTTAGCCAAACGTGCTCTAAATCGAATTGGTTAAGCACTATTTAAGATAGGATTCATGAGAATGTGTTTTATAATACTGATAAATTATCATATAAGTAGAAACCTTAAGGCACTTAACCACATCAAACTTATTATTTACACAAATAAACCACACCTTTAGACCTCTGGCTGGCTTCCAATCCTAACTAGTCGCACAAACACGACGGAAGTTACACATAGTTCGGTGTTTGTTCGCAGCTAACATTTCAACGGTAAACCTTTGATGCATGATTCATTTCGTTTCGACATTACTGGATTTCTCTTTCTGTAATAGCTGTTAAGATTAGACTTTAATTTCTTGTTGGAATGAAGTCTCCTTGTTATGCTTCCTCCATTCCATAGTTTTATATGCTTCGCTCACTATCTGTTTGTTTTTTATTCCCAAACGATCAAAATGCAAGTATTTCTACTGAAGCTCGTTCAGCCAGGGGCCAAAGAGGAGTAGATTAAAGTTTTGTGTAAAGTTCACAACCATCGTTCACCAATGTATTAGTACTTCCTAAAACGTATAGTATGCGAATCCTTTAATTTTATGTAGCAGCCTCCTTATTTTGGCAATATCACTCTTGATGCTGTCGAAACAGCTAAAACGAGGCCTTTTTTCTTTTTACTTTTAAGCTAAGCTAAATATTCTAATACAATAATTAAACTTTACTCAATTATGTGTTAAAGAATTTAAATTTTTAAAGTGGGTCTTTCCCCCAATTCCCTCTAGCCCAGTTTTGAAGTACGATTGATGTTACAACATCTCACTTAAAAGAACTGTGGAATTTGAAGAAATTGGTATCTGGATCAGAGCAATGCCCATTTGAATTAATATATGAAAAAGGATAGAGATAAGATGCAGAGGTCTAATTAGTGAAGGTTAGAAATGCAAATTGATAGGTATGAATGTGTTTCTTCAGCTTAATTCAAATCACCTGCACATGCTTTCTCAAAAGGATGTCAGATTAGGTCATTTATACAACTGTAGCTGAATCTGCAATTCCAGGAGTCCTACAAAAGGAAACACGTGTTTGAATTTTATTAGTTAAAGAAAGTAGCTAACTTGAAGGCCAAGCAATATATAATACTTTGAATTTGCCAAGAAGAAAACCGAAATTAGAAAATCCAGGATTTAAATGTTTAGTAATGATGATTAGAAGCTATATAGTGCATGTTTGATATGTTGATTTTCTATTTTTCGTGATGTACCTTTTTCAGTCTTTTCTGCAATATTTTGGCTGTAATATCTCTTGGACTATTTTCTTCACAATCTATATGTCATGAATTTCCACCACTGGGTCATACCTAGACTAATATTCCGAGGCAATATGCAGGTAATTTTCAAGCCACGAGTTTTTCGAACGTACTCTCTCTCTCTACTTATATGACAGGAAAATAGGGCTTTGATGTCAATCCTACAGCTTCTTGATCGGCAATTCATTTCAAAAAGTTATATTTGTCTGGTTCATCTACCATTTGTCATTGAAATCTTTAACCACAGTCATTCCATTAGATTCAAGGTATGCAATTCCCAATTATTTCATCAGGTTCTAAACTCTCCATTTGGTTTTCTAATATCAAAGAGTTACCTTCTAGTGGCAAATGGCGAGAGGTATTGTACAATTACAATGACATAAAACGAGCAGGTGTTCAGCTGATAGACTCTTCAATATTCCCTCCCATTCTCAAAGCTTGTTTAGCTCTCTCCTTCAGATGTGGAAAATCTGTCCATGCATCCCTGGTTAAGGAGGGTTTTGAATCATACCCCTCTGTGCAAAATTCTATAATGGATTTTTATGCAAAATCTGGTGCCTTGAGCTCTGCAGTGGGTGTTTTTGATTGCATGAAGAAAAAAGATTCAGTTTCATGGAATATAATCATTCATGGGCACCTTCATCTAGGTGCATCCAACGAAGGATTGGGGTTGTTTATCCAGGGTAGGGAGGTTGGATTTGAACCTAATATCTCTACAATTGTGCTTGTTATTCAGGCATATCATAGACTTCAAGCTTTTGACGATGGATTGAAATTTCATGGTTATCTGATTCAAAGCGGGTTCTGGAGCCTAACTTCAGTACAGAATTCTATTTTGAGCATGTATGTAGACATTGGAATGGTGTTTGCAAGAAAGCTTTTTGATGAAGTACATGATAAAGATGTGATTTCTTGGACTGTAATGATCGGAGGATATACACATAGTGATGAAAGTTTGTTTGCTTTAGAGTTGTTTAAACAGATGGTATCAGAGTCTGGAATTAAAATGGACGGACAAATAATGGTAGGCGTGCTTAAAGCCTATGCTAATTTAGGCAATATTAGAATGGCAAAATTAGTTCACGGCTTCATTGTCTCAAGAAATTTAGACTATGATCTGTTTGTTGGAAATTCTTTGATCGATTTGTATTGCAAGTGCAGTGATATTGATTCTGCCTTTAGAGCATTCAGTGAGATGCCTCAGAAAAACATCGTGTCATGGAATACTCTGTTATCTGGATTTGTGCGTAATCAGAAGTATTTAGAAGCACTTATGGTTTTTCATTTGATGGGAAACGAGGGAGTTGATTCAGATGAGGTGACTATAGTTAATCTACTTCAAATATGCAAGTATTTAGTGCATCTGCATCAATGCCAGTTGGTTCACTCTAGAATACTTCGAAAAGGATTTGAATCTAATGAGTTGGTTATAAATTCTTTAATTGATGCATATGCAAAATGCGATCGAATTATTTATTCATGGAGGCAATTCTGCCAAATAAAGAGGCGAGATGCAGTTACCTGGAGCACAATGATCTCGGGGTTCACTAACTGTGGCATGCCTGATGAAGCAATTGCTGTTTACCGAGAGATGCGTCTTTCAGAAGAAAACCCAAACCATGTTACCCTGATAAACCTGCTTGAGGCTTGTGCACTTTCTTCTGAACTTAGAAGATCAAAGTGGGCTCATGGAATTGCTATTCGCATGGGCTTGGCATCAAATGTGGCAGTGGGGACTGCAATACTTGATATGTACTCAAAATGTGGGGCAATAGATAAATCACGAAGAGCCTTTGACCAAATTCCCCAGAAAAACATTGTGTCATGGGGCGCGATTATTGCAGCACATGGCTTGAATGGACTCCCACATGATGCTCTAGCTTTGCTCTCAGAGATGAAAGTGCATGGTTTGAAGCCCAACCTGATAACAGCACTCTCTGTGTTATCTGCATGTAGCCATGGAGGTTTGGTCGAGGAGGGACTCTTCCTTTTCAAAGAATTGACAGAAAATCACGGTGCTGAACTTAGGCTAGAACATTACTCATGCCTTGTGGATTTGTTGGCTCGAGCTGGAAAGCTTGATAGTGCATTTAATATGATTACGAAGATACCTGGTGGAATGAAGCCTGGTGCTAGTGCATGGGGGGCGCTCTTGAGTGCTTGTAGGAACTATGAGAACACTGAGCTCGGTGCAGATGCTCTTGATCAAGTTCTTGAATTGGAGCCATCAATTTCTGCTGGATATTTACTTGCATCAAACATCTATGCGGCTGGTGGTTCATGGGTTGACGCCTCCAGGATGAGATGGATGGTGAAGGAGAGAGGTGTAAAAATGGTTGCTGGTTACAGTTTGGTGCATATAGATAGCAAGCCACATAGATTTGTTGCAGGAGATAAAAATCATCCCATGTCTGATGAGCTATACTCTGTTATTGAGCAAATTCACTCGTGTATGAACATGGATACAAGAGCTCACACTCCCTCTGTAGATCACAATTCTCTTTACACATGAGAAAGAAAATTTGAACCAGATAAAACAATAGAATTCAGAAAAAAAAACAAAAAAAAATTATTACTTCCAACCAGAAAGTAAAGGCTTGAAGTGGAATCAAATACGCTCAAAGCTATAGTGGTTCCTCCCTGCATGTGTGACGTCCTAATGATATCAGGTAAGAAAGGCTTTTTTTATCTCTGAAATCTGAATTACTAAAGAGTTGGGCATGTTAAGCTTTTTTTGCTCCTCTATTTCTTCTCATCGCTATTTTCCTCAACAGCTGTTTAGTCAGAAAAGGTTATTACACATATGGTTGCTTGTTTCTTTTATGAATGTTTCGTGCTAGTCGGGGGTATAGTATCAGGTTTTTGGTTCCTAGGATTTGTCTGCATTTATGTGTGATTTTTGAATTTTCGTGAAGTTACCTTTCTTTCATGCTTTCTGGTTGGAAGTAATAATTTTTTTTTTTTTCTGAATTCTATTGTTTTATCAGGTGACATCCAAATTCAGTGATAACTGCCTAATTGTTGAAGTAAAACTGTGTTTTCTTGCAAATTATCAGGCATAAACCAAGAGTATCAACTTGAACTCTTCCCAATATTGATGGGCATTCTATTAAATAGATGTTTGCCCCGAGCAGAAACACCTCTTCCACGAGTATCACCAGTCTGACTAGTGAAACTCGAGTGCCAGGTGCATAGCATAATGCTTCTTATGTTCAAGGCGTAGTGCATATTCTTTGATCCTTCCGGTATTACAACATGAAATAAGGACAAGGCAGGCTCTAGAGCTGATTCACTAAGACAAGTGTAACAGTCTAATTGTCCCTCGTCGCTTGTGAATTGTCTTTCTAATGGGCTTATAAGCATTCTGATCATCTTCATTTTCCAAGCTGGTTTTAAAGGTGAATTCTACCTACAAGAATTGACAACCACCCGATGCAAGATATACCATTAGCAGGTCAGGGATCTCGAGATGACCATCAAAGGTTGGTTACACATGAAAGCTACAATTTCAAAAGCTAAGTATACTTCATGAGGCAACTGGAAAGTGCTTTATTTCAAGAAGAGTTAAGAGTAGAGATTATCAACATTGTTCAGTTGGGTTTGTTTGGCCATTACAAGACTATTTATGTTCCGGATGCTTGGTTGTTGACAAATAAAGATTTTAGTGGGCATAATTTATTGTGTGAAAAATAAAAATTGTTTGAACTTCATGAAAAAATTGACAGCTCAAATTTAAGTAGAAATAGTTAATTTAAAAACACAAAAAATATTTGTATTTCACAAAACAATTGACACCTCAAACGTATTGTGACGTGTCAAAATTTTAATGGTGGGAGTTGTATGTCGGGACAACATATTCAAACTAATAGCAATGCTTTTAAGTAGTCTAGGATCCAAGTACATTATTGTCGAATTAAGTTGGAATGAAGTTTCATTCATAAGCAATAAGGAGTGGATTCTAGTACCCGATGAAGATAAATAGCATCACTCTAGTGAATTTCATCTGTGATTTTGACTACCGTCTGGACGAGTGCTAAATACTCATGCTGCTAAATGTTACATAGCATTACTTGAAAATCACAATCGTTGGTTAGTAGTTGAATCGATGACCTAGTAACACTTTTTTTTTTTGTTCGGTTAGTATTCGGGTCGAGTCAGAAAAACGTGGATAATAATAAAAAAAATTGCATTTAAAATAAATTTGCAGGAATATTCATTAATTTGCTTTAAAGACAGGCAAAACTATAAGAAAATAATTAGATCCACTCCTCCAACAATTAATTAATTTCGACCAAAAATGGCATCTTCTTGTTGTCCTCAGGACCCACCAAACTAATACTAGGCTGTGCCAGCCTTCCACGTGTCACTAAATCCCCAATCCCGCGTTGTCTATGTATGGCCCCATTAAATTTTTTTTTATTTTTATTGTTTCACTTTAAAATTAAAGATAGTTAGGTCAACCGAGCACGAACGTAACGCACCAAACACGCAAATATAAAAACGCGTTTCCAAAAGAATCTCGCTCCCACTTTTAAATAATTATTCCATAATTCAAAGACGCGTTAAGTTTTAATGAATTAATTCTATAATTGCATACTTTCCTTAATCTTTCAAAAAAATATCAATTGAATGGTCTTTTTTAAACGTAAGAGCCACTGAATTTTCAGCGAAATCTTAATAGGTTTTAGTATATTTCACCTGAGGTTACTATAATTCAATTTAATTTCAAACTTCACATTATATCGCTTATGTTATTTTTCGTCCATCGGACCGAAAAAATAATTAATTGACATTCATAATGTAACTAACTCTCTACGTGACACCATAGAAACGAAAACCTCCTATTTGGCGCAATGAAAAATCATATCTTTAGTAAATTTCAATAAAAGTTGTGAAATGTATATTTATGAAGTTGTAAGTCCTATGAAATGTATAGTTAAAATTAAAAGTTAATTTTAAACCACGCCAAACGTGGAAAAAATGATGTATATGACGCTGTCTTTAGATTGGAAGATTTAATTATTTTTTTCATTTTAAACTTTTATATCATGAGATAGTTACAAGTTAACATGTCTAGCAAATAAAAGATTCATTGCGGTTTAATTACCAATTAATTTTATTTATTTTTATTTTTTATCAATTTGAGAGATAGTTCAGTGAAAGTTCAACGATCGAATATGAAATTTACCCTCTTTTTTATTATTTTGATTCTTCCCACTTTCCATAAAATTTATAATTGCAAAAGATTTTTCCTCTCTCCATTCTCCCTTATTTAGCTCCACCACCCCACTCCAATTTTTTCTCACACACCACAACCAAAAACTTGCTCTCACTCACACCAATTCAAACAATGCCAACCATTTTATTGAGGATTTTGCTTGCATACAATCTCCTTAACACGATTCTTCTTTACTTAGTACCCAAAAAACTAAGGATCTACCTCCCTTCTTCTTGGTATCCCAATCCCAACAATCTCCTCGAAGAACCCATTTCACCTTCTCCTCGACTTCGCCGTCGAATGGATGCCGCTGAACTCAAAAGGGTTTTCGAAATGTTCGATCAAAACGGAGATGGACGGATCACCAAAAAGGAGCTCAACGATTCCTTAGAGAAAATGGGTATTTTCATACCCGACATGGAGTTGATTCAAATGATAGAGAAAATCGATGTTAATGCAGATGGGTGTGTGGATATTGATGAATTTGATTCTTTGTACCAAACTATAGTGAACGAGAAGGACGAGGACGAAGATATGAGAGATGCATTCAATGTGTTTGATCAAAATGGTGATGGGTTTATAACCATTGATGAACTGAAATCGATTTTGGCATCACTTGGGCTTAAGCAAGGAAGAACTGCAGAGGACTGTAAGAAGATGATCATGAACGTTGATGTGGATGGTGATGGTGCGGTGAATTTTGCCGAGTTTAAGCAGATGATGAAGGGGGTGGATTTGCTGCATTGATTTGTTGTGTTTCTTTCTTCTCTCTCTCTCTCTCTCTCTCGGCTTTGTATATACATTTATTCATAGGGTTCTTTCTTCATAAAATCAAGCATTTTTCGTCGACATTTTTTTCCTGTTTGTATACAAATTGTACTTGGGCCACTCGAGAACGACTCGAAACTCGTCTGTCCCCAACCCTACAAGAATGAGTGGAATTAAAATTCTCTCTCTTATAACGAGTACAAAACATGTTCCCTCGTAGGTTTAGCATAGAAATCCCATCATGTTTTTTTGTTGATTATATTAAAAATTTGAAGTATTTGATTAGTAGTATTTTTGCCTTTTTCAACTTTCCCTTTGTATTCATATGTATGGTGCAATATTGTTTCCTATAATTCTTAGCTATCGTGTACGGTCCTATATATTACGATTGAATATGACAATTGTTTCTATTTAGTAAAACATACTAACATCTTTGTCAAATCCGAATTATACTACATGTACAACTTGTTTGACAGTATTGATTGACAACATCCTATTTGACATCATCATATACATCTATTTTAAAAAACAATTTTTTATATTACATGTTAAGATTTTGACAACACATGATTGTCAACCATTGTTGTTAACAAATGTTATACACTCAACTTTATTCTTCAAGTCCTTCATCATTGTTTAGTATGATAAAACAAATTTAAGTTAGTTAATGTTTAAAAGGAGCATCAACTTCGCCCAATATATCAAATGAACTTACAATATCCAACCTCGTAAGGGAAATAGAAGACATCCTACAAAACGCATTCGCATACCATGTTTGGAGCAATGTCAACTTCAAATCCAGTCTTAAAGTGCAAGTGAAGTTAAATGTTGTAGTTGTTAAACGTACAGCTCAAGATAAGTATAGAAGTAATGCTATGTTTGAATTGAACGCCAAACAAGAACCCGGTAATACCACATGAAAATGATTTATTTGAGATCATTATCTGTAAATTAAAATCTAAAAGTAGAAAATAGATACTGAGATGGTTTTAACTTGCATAAAAATATGCTAAACGGCTACGAGGAACAACATCAAGTGCTTGTTTCTACAACACGACCTGGCATGTCTGATCGAAAGATGAAGTAAAACTAAACTATCCCGAAATTGAGAGAAGAAACTCTTTAATAAGAAATAATTTAAGCCATAATTCAAACTAGTAGCCGGGCGCGGTCGTGCATGCTGGCTCCGCCACTGCAGAAAACTTGAATTAGAAAATGCAGGGGCCAAGAATGAGGACTTGAGGTTGAAGATGAAAGCAATTGGATTTGGCCTTTCTTTTTAATTGTGAGCCTTTTTTTGAAATTGGGCATCTTGCTTTTTTTCCATACAAAGATAGGCCCAATCTAATATGAGATAACTTGGTTTGTATTGAATCAAAGAGGAAAAATTGCACCACAAATTTCGTTTGTAATACCAAACGAAACTGGCAGTGCAATTGTGTAAATCCTGTCTCTATTCTCCCTCCCTTCCTCGCACCTAGCCCCTGCCCTATGAAGGTGTGATTGCTGTTGACTGTCGATGAGTCGTTGCTCCGACACTAGCCTCTTCGATCTCCGCCACTAGGCTGCATGATTGCATTGCTCTTGTGAGTCGGTGAGTGTGCCGCCTCTCTTTTCTTTTCTTTCTTTTTGCTATTTTTTGGTTTTTGTTCTTTTCGAGTTTAGTTCATTTTTAAATTTACTAGTAATAAACACGTGCG
>CAIGRP010091167.1:0-21056 GCA_903798385.1 Fraxinus cuspidata | reverse complement strand
GCGTGTGCAATTTGGCTAAATATTGACCTTCCTTTGGGCCGATCAATATTCGCATGAATAACATACACACAAATTATTTCTAATATTCTAAGTTAATTAATTTCCACAAGAGAGGTTGCTTTGACAACATGTAGCTTCAATTAATTCACTTTCAAAAATTATACCTCTCAGAAGAGTTCTTTGTACCGAAATTTGAAAAAGAAAATCACCAAATTTACATATTTGAGTAATTTAGAAACATTAGGGACCTTGAGGTTAATAATTCTAAACTTAAGAGATAAAAAAATTAATTAACCAGAACTTTAGGGGTCAATAATTAATTATTGAAAACTTTAGGAGTTAAAAAAATTAATTATTTAAAACTTAGGGATCCAAAAATTAATTATTCAAAACTTTAGGGACCAATTTAACCAATTATGAACTTTTTGGGGCTTAATTATAAAATTCAGAACNCCAATTATGAACTTTTTGGGGCTTAATTATAAAATTCAGAACTTTAATGGCCCAAATTAATTAATTTTCAAATTTTAGGGACTGAATTATTAAACTTGAAACTTTAAAAGGCCAAATTGAGTAAATTATAACCTTAGGGGGCTAAATAACCAAAGTTGTAAACTACAGGGGCTGAACTATTAAATACTTAACCTAATTTAAAATTGCAACCAAGGACCCGAAATTATCAAATTTCCAGCCTGTACCCCCACCTCCAAATCTACCCAAACCCTAATCTTAATTTTTTTTTATTGAACCCGGGGGCGGCCAAAACCGCAAGCAGCGCAGGCCGCTGCTGAAAATCTGCAGCGACGACGCTGCTGCAGAAAATAAAGCAGCGCCGATTGCTGTCGATTCAATCGCCAGCACCGCCCTAGCCAATTTTTTTAAATTGAAATTCTTGATAATATGCCGAAGAGTTTTCCAATTTAACAAAGATAAATCCAGAATTGCTAAATTTGAAAACAATAAAATTATCGCGAATCAAATTAAAATTTTGATTTTCAATTATTCAACATAAAAAGGCTCTGATACCACTTGTTGGAGAAAATAATTTACCGTCATATAAATCATTCATGTTGGATCATTAAGAACTTGTGAACCAATTGCGGAAGCGTACCTGAATTAGATATGGTTATCGCAATGAACAAGTCATGCAATTTTAGTCTTCTAGATTAACAAGTTGTTCCTTTGTTTCTCACTGAAGATGAGAGTCAGAATAGAATGAACAGAACCTGTGATCCGGGGACCATAACTGTAAATTTATACAACAATAATAATTCTTGGCCAGGTCCAAAACCGGGGGGCCTATGTGGCGCCTCGTATTGGAGGGGGGTGAATGGCCTATTGACCTAATTCGGGCCCATCATGAAATTAGGAACATGCCCAGTCTTTACACATATAAGTCCATACTTTATTTAGATGCTTTAAAGCCCAAAATACCGAAACCTTATTAGATCACTTTAAAAGGGCTTAACCAAAATTGATAGCTTTTAATTTAATACACAATATTTCATATATAAGCCCACAAGTTCGATTAAAATCCTTACAAACATCACCATTAATTTTGTAGAAGGACTCTAAACTTTGGAACAAAGAGAGCTATCTTAGTAGTAATTGACAAATTTACCAAGTAGGGCTGGATAAAACTTTCAAATCGAATCGAACGGTTCTTTTTAATTTAAATACCCAAACGGGTATCTGAACCCAGAACCAACAGGTTGGGTTTTGTTCTCGATTCTAGATTAAGAACCCAACCTAAAATATGATTTTCTTATTTCTAATTTCCAGCGCAAGTCCAATAAATAAAATCGACCTATATTTTACTCAAATCTCTTATTTTACCGTAGTACCATTTCTGTCTATTTCTGTCTGGAGAAATCGAATTGGAAGCCTCACTTTATTATTGTGAGCTCGCTATATTTGACTGTGATTTTAATTGCCAAATCCATGAGAACTCAACAAAGCTCGCAAAAGTTATCATGGGATTGGATTACATTATTTTTTAAGAACTAAAATTGAACATGTTATTAGTTGAATTAATGTAGAGTTATTGTAAATATCAAAAAAATTTAATTATTGTACGGAACCCCATAACCTAATGGAACTGAACCAAACCGAACCAGACTCGAACTATTCCATATTTAAATTTGGACCCGACAATTTCATTTATTAAATGCCCAAAAATTCGGGAAGTTAATGGGCACCAAACATCAGTTGAGCACTGCATACCACCCTCAATTAGATGGATAGACAGATAGGCTTAATCAATGCTTGGAAATATATCTCGAGTTTATGGTATATAAGCAACCGAGGCAATGGGTTAAATAGGTTAGCTAGGCAGAATGGTAGTACAATACAAACCTTCATATAACAATCAAGATGACTCCTTTTGAGCCCTTAGATGGAATTAATGTACCACAACTAGCGTTGGGCCCATACCAACAAACTAACATTGTTGTCGTGGAGGAATAGTTGCATGAAAGGCATACAATGGACTAATTTCTTAAGGAGAATTTGGCACAACCTAGAGCAAGAATGAAGCATTATGCAGATAAAGAAGGAGCAAAAGGAGATTTCAGATAAGATATTGGGTATACCTGAAATTGCTTCCATATGCTCAGTAAATAGTTGTCCCTACCGGATAATTGTTGGAGTTGTGACATTTTTGTTGTCACATAATTATTGTTTTTTGGTTAAGCATTTAGTTACACATTTTTAGTTTAAAGTCTAGCTAAGAAATGATGTAAAGTTAGACAAGTTAAGTGTAATATACAAGTTAATATGGTATGTGTAAGAGTAGTATGGTAGTTGATAGAATAGTTAGCAGATAATATCTTTGACTTTTGTATCAATATTTGGCTATATATAGAGCCAAGATATAATGAAAATTTAGAAGGAAATGTTGAATGGAAAATGATGAATGATATTAACTTCATTCATTCTCCTCTGTCTTGTTCAAAACCAGCAGAGTATATGCATAGTTCATGTCTGGTTACTTTATAACCGGTATATGAACTTAATGCTTTTGTTACTCATTCACTTTCTCTAAATCCATAAAATATAAAAGCTTACATAAAGCTTTTGAATCTTAAAATTTTAACATAATATCAGAGCTCGAATGATCTTTGAAAAGGGACCAGGTGCTGTAAAATGATGAAGAACATGTGCTGTCAAGAGGTGTTGAAAAACAGAGGAAATCTGATGATGCGAAAGTGAAGAATTCGGTATGCTTGAAAGGTTTCAAAGCTGAAAAACTGATCTTTGAAGATTAGAGCTGAAAAACTGATCATTTGTTATAAAAATGGAAGAAAATAGCTGATGAAGGAGCTGTAAAAAATCTAGAAAGAAAAAGGAGTGAAACCGGTATGAATTGAAAAAACAGTCAAAAGCACTAAGCAAATCCGGTGAGTCATGTGCAAATACGGTTAGCCTTGTGTGAATTCGGGTATGAATTGAAAAACAGTCAAAATCGGTAAGTATTAAGTAAATCCGGTGAGTCTTGTGCAAATACTGTTAGCCTTGTGTGAATCTAGTTATGAATTGAAAAAAATAGTCAAAATCGGTAAGCATTAAGCAAATCCGGTGAGTCTTGTGCAAATACGGTTAGCCTTGTGTGAATCCGGGTATGAATTGAAAAAATAGTCAAAACCGGTAAGCATATTGCAAATACAGTAAGATTAGTGCAATACCGGTAAGTTTAGTATTTTATTACAAAATCGGCAAACTCCTTATCAATCCGGTAAGCTCTAACAAAACCGGTAAGATAACTTCTATAAATCGGTAAGCCTATATTAAATCCGATAAGTTGTATGCAATACCAGTAAGTTCAGTGTAAATCGGTAAGTTCAAAAACCTTAACAGAACCTTATTAAATCAACGAGAAATCAAAAGAAATGATGCAAATGGAATGTTTCTTTGTATGTGGTTGATCCTAGACTAAAGAGTTGACAACTATGATAGATAGTTACAACCAAGAGAGCTGGATCAATTGGAAAACAAATTATCTCAAGCTTGTAGTTACAAAATAAAAAAAATAAATAAATAAAAAAGACTGCCTAAAAATGTGAAGAAGAAGTTTTTTAATGGTTCCAACAAAATGCCAAAGAGGAGTGTTGGAGTTGTGACATTTTTGTTGTCACAAAATTATTGTTTTTTGGTTAAGCATTTAATTACACATTTTTAGTTTAAAATCTAGCTATGAAATGATGTAAAGTTAGACAAGTTAAATGTAATATACAAGTTAGTATGAAATGTGTAAGAGTAGTATGGTAGTTGATAGAATAGTTGGTAGATAATATATTTGACCTTTGTATCAATGTTTGGTTATACATAGAACCAAGATGTAATGAAAATTTAGAAGGAAATGTTGAATGGAAAATGATGAATGATATTAACTTCATTCCTTCTCCTCTATTTTGTTCAAAACCAGCAGAGTATATGCATAGTTCATATCCGGTTACTTCATAACCAGTATATGAACTCAATGTTTTTGTTACTACTTCACTTCTTCTAAATCCATAAAATATAAGAGCTCACGTAGAGCTTTTGAATCTTAAAATTTCAGCAATAATCAAGAAGAATGGAGAAGTTGCATAGTTAGATTAGTTTAAAAATTTATAGTAGATAATAGTCTCTGTGGGACGATATTCGGACTTGATAAATTCACTTTATTACTTGTCACGATCCGTACACTTGCGGAATTTTAACGAACAAGTAGTATGGTAGTTGATAGAATAGTTGGTAAATAATATATTTGACATTGTATCAATGTTTGGTTATATATAGAGTCAAGATGTAATGAAAATTTAGAAGGAAATGTTGAATGGAAAATGATGAATGATATTAACTTGATTCCTTCTCCTCTGTCTTGTTCAAAACCAGCTGAGTATATGCATAGTTCATATCCGATTACTTCATAACCAGTATATGAACTGAATGTTTTTGTTAATTCTTCACTTCTTCTAAATCCATAAAATATAAGAGCTCACGTAGAGCTTTTGAATCTTAAAATTTCAGCAACAATCAAGAAGAATGGAGAAGTTGCATATCAGTTAGAACTACCTACCCAGGCCAAAATTCACCCGCATTTCATATATCTCTACTGAAGAAGAAAATTGGAGGAGGAGAAATACACAATTTGCTAGAACCTAATCAAGAAGGAAGGGAGTTGAGATTTCCTTGAAAACTAGTGCTGGCACGAGTGGTGAAGCAGCAAACCAGGCTATCGCACAATCGCCGTCGCATTGGGAGGGCTACACGGTAGAGGAAATTACTTGGGACGATGCCATACAAGGAAAGTTTTCTCAATTTGAACCTTGGGTACTACGATTCTCTATTGGGACGGAATGTCACGAGAAGAGGCACACTATCACCACTGATCGAGGGCAGAAAAGGAACAGTATCAAAGAAGATAAACGATAATTAAGTGAAGGAAATGCACTGGTTCGAATTAACTGCAAGTCAAGTTTTTCACCTGCAATTTCTGTTATAAATTCTGTCATCATTCCTCATCAAAAAGGGGAATGTACCCAGGGGAAAACGGAAGGAAAAGTCGTCATTCTCGTTACTATTCTTTCTCTACAAATTCTGTCCTCTTTCCCCATCTTAAATCTTCTTCAATTTCTCTTAATTTTTCTTTTCAGCTTGTTATTATAATCTCAATCGATTACTTACTTATTTTGTTGTTTTTTGAGCTCAGTTTTGATTGAGAAATAGCTCAACCATGACAATATTGTTATAAAATTTTAAAAAATTACTAATATGATTTTTCACAAATATGAATGAAAAATACTCAACAAGTTGACATAAATAAATGTTTAGTTTAATCAAGCTCAGTGAAAATTCACTAAATAATTCATATTTTTAGATTTAACAACATTTTCTCTAATTTTTATTCTTGACATTTATACTATATTAATATTAGAGAATTTTAAAGTAATATTATAGTTACATTAAATATACAATGTTTCTTTTTGGTTCATTTTGTAGCATATAGTTTAGATCAATTTTAATTTCTTCTTCTTCTTCTTCTTTTTAACGAGAAATCAAAATTCATAAAAATAAGATTAAAATGATATCACTCCTTACAAGAATATTAAAAAATATATAATTTATAAAAATTAAAACAATTTATTTTATCTAAACTAACATTAAGGAAAAAAATACAATTATAGAAATTATTGATAACTCAAGAATAACTAGCCAAGAGAGAGGTGAATTAGTTTTTAAAAGTTTTCTAAAAATTAATCTAAATTTAAGTAAGTAAAGACCAAATTGATTAATTCAAACAATAAACACAAATATAAAAGCAATAAGTAAAATAGAGATAATATGCAAATGATATAATTGTGGAGATTCGATTAAAAGCAATGTCATACGTCATCCGTTAACAAACTTTATATTACATAAATAATATAAATAAGCTAAGTACAAAGAGGGTCAAACTCTTTAATGAATAGTAATAAATGATAGTTCAAGTGTTAAATGAAAATTTTGATAAATATGATAATTAAAAATTAGATTCAATCAATTAAAGTGTTTCAATGAGAAGATGAAGAAAAAATAAATGTAATGTATGTTCAAAAATATTTTCAAGATATATCTATCTTTTAATGAATAACTGTAATAAATTAAGTACTAATAGAGAAACGAGAAACTTTGATGAATATGATGATTTTACAAATTTGATTCAATTAATCAAATTTTTCAATGTGAAGATGTAAAAAAGTTTATGCAATATAAGTGCGAAGATCTTCTACAAAAATATTTCTCTCTTTTAACATTAATATAAATAAGTTAAATACAAAGAGAAATAAAAAACTATGTGAAAAAAATCATTAATGAAGTTTAATTCAACAATCAAAGTTTTTGCTATGAAAAATAAATGAAATGAATGTAAAAATGTAAATTCAAAAAAGGTTTTTCACAAAAGAAAGCTTTCTTCTCGTTGTTGTAATGAATACAAAGTGAAATGGTATTTATAACAATCAAAATGCCAAAATTTATGATCAATTGGACAACCTATCCGAACGTCCTGATCCTGAATCGGACAAGCGAACTAGCCATTGTATGTAAGAAATTAGAATGGTTAAAAAAATTACCGTCGGACGAACTAGACGTCTGCATGGCTAACGGACGTCCACTTTGACTTTGACTTTGACTTTCTTTTTTATATTTATTGTTTTGAAAAATGTAGGCTTTTAAATGATATTTTCTCTTTATATTTCAATGTATGTAATATTATAAAAAAATTAAATATCAAATTGAAATATTTACTTTTTTTAAGAATATTTTTTTATGCAAATGTTTTTATGAAATAATCTTTTCGTGCATACAACGATTTTTGAGTTTTTATCATTTATTGCTAAATATCAAAATAGTAATACATTTTATTTGAACTAAGAAGTCAAGCTTTGATCTTATTTTGAAGTTTGCTTCTTAGACTTCTCGTTTGGATCTTTCTTTGATATCATCTCTCATGCTCTCAATTTGTTTCTTGACATTTGTCTTTTAAGTTCTTGTCTCGAATGATTTGACTTGAATTTATAACTTTCACTTTGATCTTCATTTCGAATCCGATTTATAATGTGTTGATTTTGACAATGATTAATTGATTTTAACATTGAACTATCATCACTCAATACTTTTCAANTGATCTTCATTTCGAGTCCGATTTATATGTTGATTTTGGCAATGCTTGATTGATATTAATATTGAAATATCATCACTCAAAATCAATCTTGTTTGTTATGATCAAAACATTAAAAATGAAATCAACCATATGTCAACGATTTTCCCCTTTTTAATTATGAGAAACAAGTTGATTTGCAAGGTAAGATTGAACAATTGATATCATATTGATAAAAAAAATATACATTATAAATTTTGCATGTAATCTATATATTCCCCCTATCTTTTACAAATCATTAACCATATATTCAAAGCATATAAATAATTTTCCCTCGTTTCCCTTTTTCATCTATTCCAAGCATATTATATTCTCAAATCAAAGCATGCATAATCATCTCACTTCATTTCCCCCTTTTGACATAAACGAAAATATAGCATATATGAGAACATGAGGCATATAAGATTAAAACTGTATAATTAATCATAGGAAATAATAATAACCGCCCTCAATTAAGTACAAAATGCCAAATATATGCAAGTTTTTGATATCAAAACATAATATGCCACATTAAATTTCATAGCATACTTCGAGTTATTTGAGTTCTCTCATCATACTCATTTTAAATTTTATGCTTATTCATTTTAAGATATTTTCACAAAGATAGATATTAATTGCAAATAATATAATATCATCGATATAAATTTGAACAACAATCATATCATTCTTTTGAATTTTGATAAAAAAAAAAAGTACTATCCGCTTTTCCTATTAAAAAACCATTTGACAGTAGTAAGTTGCTCAATATTTCGTACCAAACTCTATGAGCTTATTTTAAACAACAAAGAGCATTTTTGAGTTTGAAAACATAATCCAGATACTTGTGATCTTTAAAATCGGTAGGTTGCTTAACAAAAACTTCTTCTTAAATAAAGCCATTTAGAAATGCACTTTTGATATTCATTTGATAAAGAGTAAATCTTTTATGACAAGTAAATGCTAGAAGCATGCAAATTGATTCTAATCTAGCAGTCAGTTCAAATGTTTCCTTAAAATCAATACTTTCTTCTTGATTGTAACATTGGGTCCTAATCTAGCCATGTTACGCACAATTATTCAATTTTCATCTCGTTTATTTCTGGAAATCCATTATGTACCGATAACTATTTGATCATTTGGTCTAACGACTAAATCTCAAACATGATTTCTTTCAAATTGATTTAGTTCTTCTTGCATTGTTAGAATCCAAAACTTATCAAACTCGGCTTCCTTGAAATTTTTTTTGTTTAATTTGCAAAATGAAAGCAAAAATATTTAGATGATTTCTAGTAGAAACTCTAGTAGTAATACATTTGGATAGATAACCAATAATAAGTTCTTTTGAATGAGAGGGAACAAATCTTCATTCTTTTGATATAGTAGGATCATTTGATACTGCGGTAGGTTCTACTTCACTTTATTGAACGTTCGCTTGTTTCTTGTATTCTTCTTTTAGATTATCCTTACTTTGGTCTTGAATATTTATATATTCGAAATGAGTTTCCAATCCTCTATTTTTAGCAATACCTTTCTTATGATCACGAGGATTAGTTTTATTGAAAGTGACATACATAGATTCTTCAATGACTAGAGCTCTTTTGTTAGACTCTATAATTTTTGTTAGTTTATGAGTATCCAAGAAAAATTTCAATATCGAATTTTGAATCAAATTTTCTTTTGTATTCAAGATAAAGCATTTCTATCAAAAAAATTTGAAATAACCGACATTTGGAATTCTATTTTTTCAAAGCTCATAGGGGTTTTAGTTTTCTTTCGACTAGTTAAAACTTTATTTACAATATAGCAAGTGGTGTTAACGGTTCGGCCCAAAAGTATTTTGGGAAGCTATTTTCATTTAGTATGGTCCTAGTCATTTCTTACAATGTGCGATTCTTCTTTTTTACTATACTATTTTGTTGAGGAGTTCTAGGAGTCGAGAAATTATGTTTATCTCCATTTTCATTGCAAAAATTATCAAAAGCGATATTATCAAATTTTCCATCATGATCACTTCTAATAATTGTAATGGAGTATCCTTTTTCATTTCAAACCTTTTTGCAAAATTTTTCGAATGTGTTTAAAACTTCATCTTTAAGATTTAGGAATAGAACACAAGTAATCTAGATAAGTCATCGACAATGACGAATACATAATGTTTTCTATCCAAACTAGCGGTTTTAAAAGGTCCAAAAAGATCTATGTGGAGTAGTTGAAGTGATTTTGTAGTCGAAAAATATAGTTTAATTTAAAATAGCTTTCGACTTGTTTACCAAATTGACAAGCATCACAAATTTTATCTTTATCAAACTTTAAATTTGGTAGACTTTTGACAAAATAAGTTTTGGAGATTTTTCAAAGAAGATCCATACTAATATTACCTAATCTTATATGCGACAAACAAGTATTCTCCTTTAAATTTGGTAAGCAATTTTCACAACTTTCAAATTCGATATTTAAAATATACACATCTTTACTTCAGCTCCCTATAAACATTAACATCTCTTGATGTAGCGTCCTTAATAAAGCTTTTAGAATAATCGAATTTTATATTATAACATTTATCACATAATTGACTAATATTAAGCAAATTATATTTGCGGTTATCTATCAATAACACGCTTTCAATAGAAGAAGAAGAATGATTACTAATGTTTCCAATTCCAATCATTTTTCCTTTTGCGTCATCTCCAAATGTGACATGACCCACATAATTCTTTTTAAATTTGATAGAACATTCTATCCACGGTCATGTGTCTTAAGCATTCACTATCTAAAAACCATTTGCTCTTCTCTTTGGCTCTTACAAAAAATTCAGTTTTTGTTCTTTGATATCCATACAAATTTGGGTCATTGATTGTTTGTGTTTGTGGACTTTGGAATTAACTTGTATTTGCTTTCGAAATGAAATCTCTTTTTGATTGAACAATTAAAATTCACATGTCCATTTTTATTGTAAAAATTGCATATGATATTTGAAATATGGGAAGTTTTTTTAGTACAATGAGAACGATGAACCATGTAATATAATCTTTAATTTTATATGTAACTGTAATTTTTGTCGTTTTTGAAGATTGAATGATTTATATGATTTTCTTTTCTCCAAAATTATGGTTGTGTGAATTTGATGGCTTATTTATGCATTAAGAAGGAAAATAGGTTCAACATATATAAATTGTCATAGGGTTTCAATAGGGGATAGAAATATAATGATATGCCTTATGTGAATCATTAAGTGTTCATAAAAATTCATGGACTTTTATATGTTCGCATCTTTCATAAAAATATAGTTGTGTCATATATAAAAGTATGTTTAACATTACTCGAAAGAGATTGTTAAATAAAATAGGAACATTGATTCGTCAAATTCAATCGTGCTGTCAATTTGTAAAACTAGGGTTAAAATGACTATTGTACGTGAATTCGGGATCCTAGTATATTTGTCATTCATTAAGACACATTAACTTGCATTCAACACAATTTGCATTTAATTTACTTAATCCACTCATAATTGCATAAGTAGATTAATGTATATGTAATTTAGTCATAAACATATCATATTATTCTTGTTTCATTCGAAATATATTTTCGTGAACAGTAGGTCCAAAAACTTTAGATTTTTCTAATAAGTTCAATTTTGCTTGTTCCGCATCCTTTATTTGGTCAATAATTTATCTGTTGGTAATCTTTTACGGGTTTCTTTCAATATCCTCACTATCTTTCATAATATAAAATGCTTATTCATGTAAAAAAGTGTCTTGACAACTCTTTTCTAATTATATATGATTCCATTTCATTTTCAATATTTCAAGTTGGCAAACCTCTAATGAAATATATGCCTCTTCAATGGGATCAACTTTACTATTTGTTCAATTTTCTTTTAGAGAAATTTATCTCGAGTCAAATGGCACCATGATTCAGGCATATCATTCATATAGCGCGAACTATTGGTCATTTTGAGACATCAATTTAAAATAAAGTATTTATAATCGGTATAGGAATTTTGGTTATTCTTTTGGATAAATAACTGCATAGGTCAATTATATGACTTGCAAATGAATTACAATTCGAACTTCTACTTAGCATTATTTTAAACGAGGATCTAGAAAACATAATATGATACATTTCATGTATTATTTTCAACTACTTAGGAGGAGTTTGATTTGTTGTTTTCAAGCTATTTTTCGTTTTACAAAATACTCAAAACTTTTTTTATCTGGTATTTTTAAAATCTATTTTTGGAAATAAGATTAAACTTATAACATAAACAAAACATATTTTTGACGTTTTGAGTGTTCTCGATGAAAATGCTAAAAATATGGAACAGAAAAGTTAAAATAAAATTCTAAAAAATAAAATATAAATTCTAAAATTTCAAAAATAAATAAGATTTTGAGAAAATAAAGTCTAAAATTCTAAAAATAAAAAATAAAAAATTCTTCAAAATTTTAAAAAATTCAAAATAAAAATAGTTCAAGCCCTTATTAGTTGTTAAAATATTCTAAAGAAATATATTTGAATGAACGCATGAAAATCTCTCTGTCCATTCATTAATTTTAATTTATATATTTTTTCACTTAATCTGTTTTTATTTTACTTTGGCAGCCGAAAAAAATATCCCCCATCACTGAAGTTTGAAAACTTTGTGAAAGTCAACTCACGCCTTGCCTACCCTTTCATCACCATTGAACTATTTCAAAATTGGTAGGGTGGGAAACGGGGTTTGACCAGGAGGTGGGGCGCCTATGAGGTCAACAGGTTCACAAGAGGCTGACCCTCTTTTCTTTTTCCATTTGTATCTTTTTCCTTTTATACCCTTTTTGAGCGTGCATTTGAACTCAAGGGCAAAATAGTCTTTTCAATAAATCTAAAGTCTCTTTAGGCTTTTCTCCAACCAAATCAATGGATTATATTTAGGATGGAAGAACCAGGCTTCACATTGTCAAGAAAAAAAGGTTGGACACAAGTTTGACAACATCCAACGATTGGATACGCCTGTAAAAAAATTCCTTTATTTCCATAGGATCTAAAAATTGTATTGGTAGTCGTGACAACGAGGATAAGACTGACTCAAATTATAAATTTGGGTTAAAACAACTTTGTCTTAAAAATAATGTCAAAAGCAGTGCCAGAATCCAAAGTGGCAAGAGGTGATTTTGATTTGATGAAAGTTCAACGATAGAATATCATATAACATTATGTCAATTATTCTGGAATTGTAGCATGGTCTTATAAGTTTTTATACTACTCTGATAATTCTAAGCACAAATTCACGTTTCTACCCTCTATGAAATGCAAAATAAGCATGACAAGAAGGTTAAAAAGAAGGCATTTTTCTTTTTTTTTTGCATTTTCTCTTGCTAATGTAATTAAAACCATAATTAGAAGAAAAAAATCATATAAAAATGAAGGAATAAGTCATATTCTCGATCCATCTCACGTGCTACAAGAGACATAGGCCAATTTCCATCCAGATTTAGGGTGTGTTTGACCCACCTTATTTTGGAAGAATGTATTCTGAAATAGTAGATTGATGGAGAATGTGTGATTGAAAAAGAAAGAAAAGTTATTGATGTGATGAAAAATATTATTTTATTGAAAAATGTGTGGTTGAAAATGAGTAGAATAATGAAAATGTCACATTAAAAATATAAATATTAGTAAATTAAACAATTTTCATCGATTTGATATTCAAGACATGACAAATTAAAATTTAGGGTGTGTTTGACCCACATTATTTTGGAAGAATGTATTCTGAAATAGTAGATTGATGGAGAATGTGTGATTGAAAAAGAAAGAAAAGTTATTGATGTGATGGAAAATATTATTTTATTGAAGAATGTGTGGTTGAAAATAAGTAGAAGAATAAGAATAAGAATTTTAATGTGTACCAAACAGGGACTTAATCTACGAAGAACGCCTATAAAAATATTGATACAGAAAACGAAGAAACTGCGTAATAAAGAGGTCCAATTGATTATAGTTGTATGGAAGAGTAAGGTAGCAGTGAAATGAGAGTGAAATAGCTCGAAATATTTATCTAGGAAATTTCGATGATGAAATTATTTTTAAGAGGTAAATTGTAACACTACAAAAATTTATGATATACGTTTTCCCATATATTTTATTTTATATCTTATAAATTAATAAAATATTATATGTTTTGAGAATTAAATTAGTCATCGAGCCGGTAACGAAGTGTCTTGGATGATAGAAACTCTGTTATTTAAGAAAAAAGAGAACAAAAAAAAAAATAAAAAAAAAAAATAAAAATATATATATTCTGGAATACAGAAGAGATGAATTCTTGACATCTCTTATTCAATGATTAAAGGTCTTTAAATAGGCTTACATTCGAGTCTAGAAACGAGAAAATAGCAACCGAAACATATGTGCAGAACTACTTCCTACAAACTAGGTAACAACAACATTATTAAACAAATTCCATATGACTAGGACAAAGAAAACAAAAAGTGAGAGATTTATTCTACACACTCTCCCTTAAGCTGAAAGTTTTCTTGACGATCAGTTTATAGACTTCTTAGCGAGCATAAACCAAGCAACATTCTTACATTTTGAAAAACTAGTAACTTGAGAGGTTTGGTAAAGATATCAGCAAGTTGATCTTCACTTCTGCAGTAGACCAGACTGATGACTTCTTCCTTTGTAAGATCTCTTAGAAAGTGATATCTCACATCTATGTGTTCACTCCTTCCATGTAAAACTGGATTTTTAGATAGTTTGATCGTTGAGTTGTTGTCATAGTAAATTGTAGTGGCTTCCTCTTGCTTGAATTGCAGCTCTTCAAGAATTTTTCTTAGCCAAATTGTTTGACAAACACATGTTGCTGCAAATTCTACTTCAGTTGTTGACAAAATGACAATTGCCTGCTTCTTTGAAGACCATGAAATAGCTGCTGTCCCCATCATAAAGACATAGCTGGATGTGCTCTTTCTGTCATCTTGATCTCCAACATAGTCACTATCTGTAAAGCCAATAAAATCTGTCTTCTCTCCCTTCTTATAGAGTAGGCCATAATCATTTGTGCCTTGCAAGTACCGAAAAATTCTTTTGGCAGCAAGAAGATGCATTTTTGTTGGGTGTTCCATGTATCTGCTAATAAGGCTAATTGTTTGCATGATGTCAGCCTTGTTGCTGTCAAGTACATTAAACTTCCCACGATCTGCTTGTACACAGCGTTATCTACTTTTCTTCCTTCAAGGTCTCTAACAAGCTTTATGCCTGCTTCAGTTGGTGTGCTTACTGGATTACAATTTTTCATTTGGATCCTGTCTAGAATTTCTTGTACATACTTCTTTTGAGAGATAAAAATGCCATTTGCAGATTGATTAACTTCTATGCCAAGAAAATAATGCATCCTTCCAAGATCAGACATGTCGAATTCATCCATCAAAGATTTTTTAAAATTTTCAAACATGATCCTATCATTTCCTGTATAGATCAAATCATCTACATATAGACAGACCTTGAACAGTTTTTCAGCTTCATCTTTTCTAATAAAAAGTGTATGTTCATAAGGACATTTATGAAATCCTTCCTTGAGAGAGTAAGTTTCTGTATGGCTATACCCAGGCTTGTGGGGCTTGTTTTAATCCATATAAAGCATTTTTTAACTTGTACACTTAATGCTCATAACTAGTCTTAACATATCCAGGAGGTTGATCGATAAATACCTGCTCCTCCAAGTTTCCATGTAAGAAGGCTGATTTGACATCTAGTTGGAAGATGGGCCATACATTCTGTGCTACTAATGATATAAGCAACCTAATTGCATCATGTCTTGCTACAAGTGCAAATACTTCCTTATAGTCAACACCAAACTCTTGATTGTAGCCTTTAGCCAACAATCTTGCCTTGTCATTATCAACTTCACCATTTTCTTTTAACTTTGTTTTGTACTCCCATTTGACACCGTCTTCTCTCCATTTGAAAGATCAGTCAGCTCCCAAGTGTTATTCCTTTCTATGGCTGCAATCTCTTCATCCATAGCCCTCCACCATTTTGGTTGTTTGGAAGCATCAGAAGGTTATAGGATCACAACTCAAGAAAAGGGCAAAGTGTATTAAGTGGATCCTTAGAATGATCAATACAGGTTTCCTCATAATTGGTCATCCATGCAAGCCTCCTTCTGAACCTTAGTGATCTAGAATCTGTTGATACTGTAGGTGGGCTTTGAGCTACTGCTACTGGTTCATCTTGTTCATCTATTGGTTGTTGTGAGTTTATCATAGGTTGTGTTTCCTCTTCTACATCAAAATTCACAGGAATTTGTTGTTGAACTCCATCTTCATTCCACTCCCAATATCTTTCTTCATCAAATGTAACATCTCGGCTAATTACAATTTTTTCTGTGCTTGGATTATACAACCTGTATGTTTTAGACTGATTGCTTATTCCAATAAGGATGCACTTTTCTGCCCTGTTATCTAGCTTTTTCTTCTTTTCGTCTGGTATGTGGGCATAAGCAATACATCCGAAGATTCTAAAATGCCCAACAGTTGGTATTCTTCCACTCCATGCCTCATCTGGTGTTTTGTTCTAAACTGCTAGAGTAGGGCTTCTGTTTAGAATGTGGATGCTCCAATTTGCAGCTTCAGGCCAGAAATTCTTTGGGACTTTACTTCCCACCAACAAACTTCTCACCATATTCATGATCGTGCGATTTTTTCTCTCGCAGACCCCATTTTGTTGTGGGGTATAAGATTGTTAGTTTTCATCTGATGCCATGATTTTCAAAAAATTCAGCAAACTCTTACGCAACACCTGTATTAAGTTTTCTGCTCCCTTTTCAACCATAACCTTGTAGCTCTTAAATGTTATAAGAGCTTCAGATTTCTCCAGTAGGAAGTACTCCCAAGTTTTTCTACTTAAATCATCAATAAAAGTGATCAAATATCGTTAACCTCCATTGGAAACAGGATTAATTGGCCAGCAAATATCTGAGTGCACAATCTCCAACAGCTTTCTCTCTCTTTTTGTCTTTCTTTTTGGAAATGGATCTCGCTGTTGTTTACTAACAACACATTCTTCGCACACTTCTGAGGGATATCCAAACCGTGGAAGATCAACCACCATATCTTTCTGCTGAAGTGTTCTTAAACCTCCAAAGTTTTGATGACCATATCGATAATGCCCTAACCAAGCTTCGTCTTTCAGTTTTGTTGAAAAGCATGATTGAGTGACATTGTGGAGATAGAATGGGAACACGCGATTTGCTGCGATACTAACCTGAGCAATCAGGCCCAATTTTGCATCTTGAATTATGCAAACTCCATCTTTAAGGGAGATCTCATAGCTCTTCTCTTGTAGTTGCTCGATACTTAGCAAATTTGTCTTCAATTCTGGAACAAATAAGACATTGGAAATAGTTTGAGTGGAATTTTTCTTAGTTTGGATAATTACCTGTCCTTTTCCCATAACTGAGACTCTTGAATTATCACCAAACTTCACATCATCTCTGAAAGATTCGTCTAAGGTAGAGAAGATTGTCATATCCCCAGACATATGATTGCTGCAGCCAGTGTCCAGGTACCACAATTTCTTGTTGGTATCTTCTTTTGTATGGCACACCATTAACAAGGAAATTTCCTCTTCCTTTTTTGAAAAATTTGATTTTTCTGCACTGTTTTTAGATATGTTAGCTCGATATTCAGATTGATAGTGTCCATATCGATGGCATTTGTATAATTCAACACTTGTTTTGTCTGCTCCCCTTGATCTGTGATCGCCTGAATGAAATCCACCTCTGCCCTGTCATCTTCCTTGATACTCTCGAAAATGATTACCATGTTGCTGTTGTTGATTTCTGTTATCTCTAATTCCTCTGCCTCTTCCACTGTTTCCTTTGTTTGGAACTGAATTACGATATTCTATTGACACCTTCAATACTTGTTCTTCTTTGTCATGCTTGCTAATCTTCTGTTCATGAACCAGCAATGAGCTTTGGAGTTCATCAAGTGAAAGCTCATCAAGGTCTTTGGATTCTTCTATAGAACACACAATAAAGTTGAACTTTGGTGTCATTGATCTGAGGATCTTCTCTACAATGGTGATATCTTCTGTCTTGTCACCATGGATTCGCATTTTGTTTACAATGGTCATCACTTGGGAAAAGTAATCCGAAACTGATTCTCTTGACTTCATCCCAGTAGTCTCGAAATCTGATCTCAGGGCTTGTAGTTGCTGCCTCTTGGCCCTCCCAGAGCCTTGATACTTCTTTTCATAGAATCCCAAACCTGCTTTGAGGTTTCTTTACAGAGGATAGTCTCCAGGATTGATCTCTGAATGGCTTGGAACAAATAGTTCTTAGCCTTGAGATCTTTCAAATGTTGGCCTTCATATTATGCCTTATGTGCATCTGTCACTACTCTGTCAGGTGCATGCTTTGGAATTCTTTCAGAAACAACTTGCTAGTAATCCTTAGATATCAAGAAGTTCTCCATCAACATACTCCATTGATCATAGTGGCCATCAAAGTGGGGAATTGTGGGCTGCACAAAATAGTCGGCCGCCATGGATGATTGCTGCTGCTGCTGCTACTACTGGTTTTGAACTGGCTATTTAAGAAAACAGAGAACAAAAACAAAGAAATATTTTGGAATACAGAAGAGCTGAATTCTTGACATCTCTTATTCAATGATTAGAGGCCTTTAAATAGGCTTACATTCAAGTTTAGAAACGAGAAAATAGCAACCGAAACATACGTGCAGAACTAGTTCCTACAAACTAGGTAACAAACACGTTATTAAACGAGTACCATATGACTAGGACAAAGAAAACAAAAAGTGACAGATTTATTCTACATTGGAAATGTGCGTAGCACAGCCATTTTTGGACAACTTGTTTGTCTTGGTTTCTCGACCAAACTTGGTGTGTGGAAGGACAGTGGCATAGATCTTCGTAAGCTTTTTGAAATGATACCTTGGGATTAATCTTTCGAATTTAAAGTAAGCGTTGAAAAATGGGTTGGAAGTAGTGATGTCAAACCTGGAAATAAGTTTTGGCAGTTTGACACGTTTGGATGGCCGTAACTTTTACCCCAATAGTCAGTTTCCTTTACTTTGAAAAATTGTGTTAGTACTTAAAAAAATATTATGCATATCATTCATTCGATACATAAATTATGCAAGGCACATGCTTACTAATAGCAAATCCAAGTTTGAAATTCAAAAAATTATTCTTTCCATTTATAGTATAAATGAGGTGCCTTACTATAAAGCTTCTTATACTCTTGTATCTCTGCAAAAATCCTGATAAATAAGCAGCAGTAGCAAGAAAGAAGAAGAAAGGAGAAGAAGATGGAGAAAAGAGAAAAAAGATTGCTTGAAGGTGAAGAAAGTTGTTTCTTATTATTCTACATTTTTCTTATCATATACGAAGACTTTATTGTTGATACGAAGTTCCTCGTATATGATAATTTATTATTCCAAAAAGTATCGGCCCCCAATCCCAACAAAAGGTTCATTTTTAGTTGTATTATGCTTGTATCGACTCTTAACTGTGAAGTGTCAACACTAGTGCTTGTAAGTTCCAATTCTTGGACAACAATTTTCCTTCTCAAACCGCATTGCATGCTAAGTGTCAACACTTAGTTATGCAACAACAATAATAATTTCGAAACTTCTTAAAATGAATGTCTTTATTGTGTCAAAAATCTCAAAATACTATCTTGTCGTCTACGAGTGATTGATGTATTTGTATTATTGCTACGTGGTTATATGATATAGTTACTTGTGTTACATGCTATATAGCATGCTTATGCACAGTTATTTGATATCTCACACAATACCGTGTTCTTCTTTCGTACCCCTTCCATTGTATTGAAGCAGCCTTGGGAACCTAAGGCGGGTGGTAGAACAATTATAAAGTCTTGTTGATGTTATGATGCTTTAATAATCGAACAAAGTCTTTTTATTTGGCCGTTCATCTGTAACATGGAAAACCACACACGATTCCACCATATTTACTCACTCAATTATATTCACGTATTTATCTTTTCTCCTTTTCAGAAAATGTGGAGATACTACTTTAAAGATAGCTTAGTGGTCTTGGTTGAAATCGAAAACCGGGCCAAGGTATATGCTGTCTCGAAGGTTGATACTTGGTGCTATTATGTTCTGTATCCCGGGCTCTATCGCTACATTAGGACTTACCATCACATGGAGCATTATGATGCACTCTCTTTTGAGTATGTGTACACAGACCACTTTCTTGATTAGTAGCGGGGTTTTATGTACTAATAAGGAATAAAATCTACGATTGTGCACTATTTAGATTCCGTTGTCAGCTTGTAAAATTGAATGTCAGTTTTGGAAGCTTGTTTTTGGTAACCCTGTTATAAACACGATCACGTAAGCTGATAAAGCCAGGTAATGAAGTATGTTTTGCTGTAAAATCTTTTCTTTTGATTTTCGTACTTTTATTCATGAAGCTGGTTACATTTTTGATACGAACGAGTTCAGATCTTATACAAGTGTAGACACTCTGAGAGGCAAGTGTTGACACTTGGAGTCATGATCTCATCAAGGAAACACACCAATAATGTCGACACTTGTACCCCATGTATCGGTACATCGATTATATAAATAAAATAATTATTTTCGTAAAGGTTGAGTGTATACACAACAATAGACATGAAGAAAAAAAAAAACAAATTTTTCGATAGTTCTTTCCCAATTTTTGGTTGTCTCTATGGTATTATAACGCAATAAAAACTATAATAAGTGAAAATCGAGCAAGTTATGTTCATACATGTTTCCCTCAATTTTACGTTTATGTTCTTGTTACATAGAGCATCTCCAACAAATTCTTTATTTAAAAATAGCACAACATTTTATGAATAATAGAAATCATCTTTAAATTTAGAGAAATTTTTTAATACACTCTAATAATATTCTCTATTTTTTTTCCATTTATTTTTTTTTATCATTTTTTATATGTCAATAATTAATTAATTTAATAATGATTAAATAATTTAAGAAATAAAGCATTGAAATCTGTAGCTTATTAAATGCAATTATTATAAAATAAAAAAGGAGGGCGTATTACTTTCTAAACTTGGAGAGTAAAACTCACTCTTTATTTTAGAGTATATCCTATAGAGACTCTTTAAATATAAAATCGTCTTTATTTTAAATAGTCAACTGTTAAAATTGTGCTCCCACAAAATCTTCGAATTAACATTTTAAAATAGAAAGTGAGTTTGACTCTCCAAATTTAGAGAGTCAAACCCACTATCTATAATTAAATACATTCAAAGTATTGTGTTTTAATTTGGGTAATTAGCACATAACGTCCTCACCTTTCATTGTTATTGTGGAAAACGTCCCTACCTTTCATTTTTTGGCATTTTCGCCCTTATTTCCACCTTTCATTGCGC
>CAIGRP010091166.1:0-19357 GCA_903798385.1 Fraxinus cuspidata | reverse complement strand
GGATCCAGGACCAGATTCCAGACCGGGCTAATACGTGAAAAAAATAAAATTACAAAAGAATTTTTTTTAAAAAAAAAATTCTACTAAAAAAAATAAATGGGCTAGGGGCTGGGCCGAGCTCCTAAATCCGCCCCTGGCTGTGGATATTGTGATGGTGGTTTTGTGATTGCTATAGTGTGTGATGGTGTTGTGGTTGCTCTGTTGGTGGTTTTGCACTATCTGATGAGGTGGCGATCAGGGTGGTCATGGCGACGGTGGTGATCTTAGCTGTGGTGCGGAGGTCGTTGGTGGACCATGGGGTGGAGGTGTTTGTGACTACTTATTTGGTTAGTTTGTGATCAATAAATAATAGGTGATCTAAAAAATATTATTGTGATCGGCGATTTATGAAGTTGTAATCGAAAAATAATTTGTAATCAATTAATTTGATAAATTGTGATCATTAAATATCTTGTGACTTATAAAATGTGTATTCGATGAATAATTTGTGACATATTCATTGATTTGTGACAAAAAATAATTTGTGACAAATTAGTTTAATAATTTGTGATCAAGTATAGAATTGTGATATAATATATTTAATTAATAAAAATATATATTTTAAATTAATTATTTTATAAATAAAATTTAATTAATCTCTGATTTTTGAAATTTTAAATCATCTTTCTTAGTTTTGAAATGGTTCATATTTAATATCTTATATATGAAATTCTTGTAAAATTTCCCCAGCCCAAACCTTTATTATCCTTTACTAATTTTTTTAAAATTGGTGGCTAACTTTCTTTCAAGAACCTACCATGTTTGGTTTGGATTAAGATTCAATTAAATCTCAAGTAAAAATCAACAATTAATTTTAACTACACATTTCATAAGACAGACAATTTTTCAACTACACATTTCATCATATTTATCAAAAATGTACTAAAATTTTTGATTTTAATCTAACTGCTTGGAGCGCTGCCTTGAGTGCTCAAAGCAGGGAATCCGACACTTGCTGTGCACTAGGCTGCAGCTCGAGCGGCGATTTCATATGCTGAATTCTCCTTTTCATTCTATCTTCGGATAACAATTCTTATTTATCCGAAATTAGTTTTGAGATTTCAAACTTATTACGATCTCTTGAGGAGTAGAATAATTTAGTTTATTCATTTGCGTTAGTTGACAATCGAAACCTATCCGAATACTTCGCCGAACTTGATACAAGATCAACTTTTATAAACCATATTTTTACAAATACAATATTGTAAACTAAGTCCCTTTTCTTTAATATAATTATTTGAGTCAACCCCAATAAAACTTGCTTAAGGTATTAGGAGTTGGACTCCAACCGCCTTGGACTAAAGAGGCCCATATGGTGTGACCATGGATTAGGTCACTTATTGAAGCCTCGAAGTGACAATGTGACGGGTGTTGTAATGTTGCATCACTTCAAAAGATTGGACGGATGAGGTGACGGAACTGTGGCCTCTTTTGAAGGGTATTACTTTGTCACGTGCGTCTACCTATATAATTACAATAATTCTATTTGTACAAAAAATGTTAACAAGAAGGATGACAAAATGCCACATGGCCGCCATGTGACATTTGTCAACTTTTTTTGTACAAATAGCATGACTCATATAATTGTGTATTAAAAGTTTTTTATGGTCAAGTCCAATTAAAGTGATCTAATAAAAAATTAAAGTTATGAGCTTTGGACATTTGACTAAAGCATATGCCAGATTATATGTATAGAGACCCGATTCATTAAAGTTGTATTTGACGATGAGCCAAATACATATGAAAATTTAAATAGAGTTATGGTCCTCAATTCATGTATATTTTTCATTCTTTGTATCATCACATCAATATAAGAAAAAACATATTGAAAATAAAGATCCAAAACCCACAATTAAGAACTAAAAAACTCAAGAATGAAAAGAGTCAATTTTCAAGATTCAAGATCCAAAATCAAGATTCAGTATTAAATAAACATTCCCAATTAATTAAGGTATGTTGCGCATTTAAAAATTCTCTTGGTGATTTGACATGGAGGATTTTGACAATTGAGTAATTAAGGGGCTGTTCTTTTTGTATTTCAATTTTGTATTTTGAGTTTTGAATTCATTTTGAGTTTTGTGTTTTGAGTATCCATTTTGAGATTGTTGAAAATTTGTTATTTTTGGTATTTTGAAAAATTGTTTTGAAAATACCTAAAAACGCTTTTTGAAAATTTTGACTTGATTATAACTGAAAACACTCAAAACGACAAATTTGTCGTTTTGGATTTTCTTTGTAAATTTTTAACTTATTTTCAAAAACGCATTTTCGAAAATGGGAAAGAGAACGTATTTTCACTGTTTTGAAAAATCGAAAACAAAAAACGGCTTGAAAATGGTAAAGAGAACAAACCATAAGGGGCTGTTCTCTTTGTGTTTTAGTTTTGTATTTTGAGTTTTGAATTCATTTTGTGTTTTGTATTTTGAGTGTCCATTTTGAGATTTTTGAAAATGTATTCTTTTTGATATTTTGAAAAATTGTTTTGAAAACGCCCAAAACGCGTTTTGGAAATTTTGACTTGATTATAACTGAAAACACCCAAAATGACAAATATGTCGTTTTGAGTTTTTTTTATAATTTTTCAACTTGTTTTCAAAATAATATATCGTTTTGGGTTTTCTTAACAAAATTTCAACTTGTTTTAAAAAACGCGTTTTCGAAAATGAGAAAGAGAACGCGTTTTCGCTGTTTTGGAAAATCGAAAACAGAAAACGGTTTGAAAATGATAAAGAGAACGGGCCCTAAGTTTTTCATTTCTTGTGGTTTAAAGTTTTATAAAATTCTAACATCTTTGTCCTCTTTGAGAAAATAATAGAAGAGACCCATGGGAATGGACATGCTAATGAGTGCTAGTACTTGCGTGGCTTCTGTTTAGCTAGCAACCATCTAACAATTGGCGAACATATCAGTCGAATATACAATTTCAATATAATAATAATAATAATAATAATAATAATAATAAAAAAACATTGGAATTTAATAAGTTAATTTTCAAATCTTTCTTAAATAACGTGTAGTGTAATGTTCATATTATTAGTTGAAACTCGAGACTGAAGACCTGTAGTGCAACATATTAAGAGAGGGTCTATTGAAGGGGCGTGAATGAAAAAGAGCAATCGCAAAAAAAGATTAAATTACTATGATAATTATAGGATATTATTACTTTTGTTACCATTTAAAATTATTTTTGAGTTGTGAGGTTTGCACCTAGTTGGTGTCGCAATTTGTTTAGTACGATGTCCCCAATCATCGGGGGATAGAGGGACAATGAGCAATTTTGGAGAAGCTAATAATCTATCCTATGATTAAGAGATTGTTTCAACTTCAAGATTTCATGATACGTAGTGAAACGTGCATGGTGGCTATATCCCGAGCTACAATCTGTCCTAAAAAGAGTCTACTACAAGTTCTATATTCGTAGAGAATGAAGCCACAGACTCACATAATCATGAAAAATTAGTTAATACTTGATCTAATCTGGTTTATTAAGCGTTTGTTTGACGTCTATTATTTTGGATGGAAAATAATGTTTTCAATATTTAGGGTCGTGGACTCTTGAAGAGTGACATGTAGTCTTATCATTTGAATGATATTTTATACTTTAAGGCAATATTTGTTTTTTTTTTTTTCCAATCAACCCTCAAATGCTTTGTACAATTAACCACATTTTACAAGAGCAATGTTGTAATTTTTCATGTTGTAAATAGGTCATGAAAGAAAAATCAATTTTCAGCGGGTCTTAGTCTTGAACCAAAATTTACCATATGTTAGGTAGTAAGTAATTTTGTATTAATATAACATTGTTGAAAAAATTGGAAACTCTTTTAAAATGTCAAAAAAGAGCGTCAAACAGATGCTAACTACAGAAATGATAAGATTGATTTAAAAATGTCTTGACTATAATTCATGCATTACTCTTCTAGACTATTATTTCTTGAGTCGAATATTAGAAGACACAACAAATCTTGTACACCAGTAACCAGTAAATATGCTCTAGTCGAAGATGAAAATCTTGCTAAAAGTTGACCACTATCAAGCAAATATTTTTAGCACATACAATCAATTGATCTCCAAATAATCTATCAAATGCACGTACTTCATTTCTAATTTCCAATCATTAAATTATTTTCCTATAGAGAGGTGACAGGTCTGCATCTATTTCTTCGTGCTTAACCACTTTACCCCAAACCTCAAAAGACAAATTCAAATCACTTTTTAAATTTTCTAGGTCGAAATAATATTAAATTATGTACTAATTTAAGTTATTAAATTTCGTAGGCACCATCGCGTGTCCCACCACCAATAAGTATGAAAAATAAACTCCTTTGAGGATCGAAAGGCACAATCACTTATATATTTTTTATTTTATTTTATTCTTTTTCAACGTCGGAGTAAAACTACCGACTACGTCAGAACGTGTCACCCGGTTTACTAAAGATACGTGCGGCGACAGTTCAATGTTTGGCCAAAGTTAGGTTGCCTTGACAACTTGTCCCCTAAATAATTCTAGTAACAAGGTTAATATATACCCGAAAAATAAACAAGAGTAAAATATCGTGTATAAAATTATTTATATAATAACTTCAATATTTCAAAAACCAAAAAAATAAATAAAAAAATNTTGTCCCCTAAATAATTCTAGTAACAAGGTTAATATATACCCGAAAAATAAACAAGAGTAAAATATCGTGTATAAAATTATTTATATAATAACTTCAATATTTCAAAAACCAAAAAAATAAATAAAAAAATTCACATTTAAATACAACTAAATATGTTCTATTTCTAGCCCATGTTTGAACTCTATTATTTTCAAAATTCATTTTTTCAATACTCATTTTCAATTACACATTCTTTCATAAAATAATTTTACCTGTAAATTCAAAACTTTTCTTTATTTTTCAACAACATATTCTTCAATTTTTTACTATTCCAAAATGCATTTTCTTGATAAAATGGAGCCCAAACAAATGCCAAATAATTCAAACTTTTAATTCATATAATCACCTTGAGCCATTTATGAAAATTTTGTAGCATCATTTATTAAAATAATTTTAAATGTAAATTCAAAAATTTTTCTTATTTTTCAACAACACTTCTCCAATTTTTTATTATTCTAAAATGCATTTTCTTGATAAAATGGAACCGAAACAGGGGCCTAATAATTCAAACTTTTAAATCAACTAATTCACACCATCGCTTTGAGTCATTTATGAAAATTATGTAGCAAGACAAAGTTCAACATATATGAGAACAAAAAGTTGCAAAAATTATGAATTAACAATACATCTTTAGTCACTGATGACCATTATTTGGCCAAAACAATATTTTGAATGGTTTTTTTTTTTTAGAGAATGTATTGTTAAAAAGTAAAGAAATTTTTAAATTTACGTACACAATATTTTATAGTGTTAATCTGTAAATGAAAATGAGTATGTAGAAAAAAATATTTCAAATAATGGTTGTTAAACATGGGTTTAATGAATTCTTTAAGCTCGCAAACATGATCAGAGACTTGAACATTTGAAAAGTTAACTGAAATTAAAAAAAAAAAAAAAATACTTTGAATATATTTATATACCTTTTTGAAAGTATTTTGCCTCACTATTAAATATTTAAATAAAATCGATCTAAAATAACTTTTCCATATAACTGTTTACAAGAATAAGTCATCGTTTGGTCCTCATTAAAATTATAATTCGTATTGATGTGATCCATGATACGAGGGCAAATTCAGGTAAAGATCCATTGATCGTTGAGGAATGACCTATAACTAAGTCGCGAGCGAAGCGGGTCAAAGAAACCATGAGACTACTTATTCAAGCCACGGTGAATGAAATATCTATCACGGCAAATAAATGGACGAGTTTCATGTTGGGCAAGTGAGATGAAATGAAGTGAAGAAACTTGATTCAAGTAATGGATGAAGAATGTGGAAAGAATAATTATGCGATCACATAGATCGCATGCCCCTTTACTGTAACTGCAGATGAGTTTAGTTGGTCTATGCGACCGCATAGCATATTTCCGACCGAGAATTTTTCAAATTTCAAGCAATCTTCTATTTTAGTTAAAACTCTTGTATGTTATATATATTTTTATATCTTTTAAGATTTAATTTCGTTTTTAAGTAGGTTTTATGAGTTCTATTTAAATAGGATTAATTTTATTCATTGTAAAGAAACAATTATTGAGATATTTATTGTAAGACATTATTGCTTTCTTCTTGTTCTTCATTTAATTAATTCTAAATTTATCAAGATTATTTCTTGTCACGTTCAAACAAATCGAGTGAAATTTTTGAGTCTTGTAATCGCGGGATCAACATATTGTTGACAATTATATTGATTCTTTGGTTCAATATTTTTGAATTAAGTTTAAACATTGATTTTTGAATTTCTTGAGATTGAATCAATTTTGTGTGGGCTTCGCATCTTTAATTGCCACGTGAATTTGCATCAATTTTCTTATTTCTTCTTATCAACCACATATTCTTTAATAAAATAATATTACACGTAAATTTAAATTTTTTTTCTTTTTTTATTTACACATTTTTTAAGGAAAAAAAAACTATTTCAAAAATTAAAATGACGAATAACGTGGGGCCAAATGTTCCAAACAACCCATAACTTTCCAAATTAGAAAAGAAATATGAAGAATGGCTATTTGATTTTGAGTGGAAGAATATAGATGTGTGTGCAGAGCACATACATGGAAATGCAATAGAGCACACACATACAGGTGGGGCCCATTATTTTTGCAATATTTAACTCACACGGCCCCCCATGTGAGTATCGGTTACATTTCTGGAGATTTTATGTACAAATGCAATTTATCAGAAGAATATTACATGAAAACTATATCAATACGCTTTTAGGCTTGAATATCAATTGATATCAATACTCTCTTTCCTTCTCTTCAAGGTAATCGAGAGAGAACAAGTAATTATACGTACAAGCTTCTAACACACTTAAAATCAGCTTTTAAAAAAAAAAAACCCCAAAGATTTCCTTAATGCTCCCTTCTCAAATCAATCACCGCAACACTAACGTTGTCGGTGCTATTTCGCGCCAATGCCAACTTCGTCAACAATATTGATGCATCCGAGCAAGCCTTATCGGATCTCTCTCCGCCGGAGGTGACAGTGGTGTCGCTTCCGGGGGATCTCGACGGCAATGCTGGTTTACGCGATTGAAGACACATACGCGCCACCCTGCAGGCGGTTTCATTTGACACTACATCCCATAGCCCGTCACTGGCCAAAATCAAACATTCATCGTCCGCCGTCCGGTCAGTTATGGTCACCTCCGGCTCCGATATAACATACGGCTTCAAGTAATTATCGCCTGAAGAAAACCCAGAAATAAAAATCTATTAGGATCCCATAAATATGAAGAAAAAATTGTTCGAGAATATTTGATTTGTTTTGAGGAATTACCAATTGCACGAGACATAGCTAGAACTCCAAGAACTCTCGGTCCGTCCCAAAAGATAACACGACCGCCGGCTTCTTGAATCCGATTAAGCTCATCGGGTCGGTCCGGTTTATGATCAGTGGAGAGTGGAACTGCAACACCATTGCGGCACAGAACTGCGCGCGAATCACCGCAGTTGGACACAATTATCTTGTCCGGTGACACCACCGCCACAACGGCGGTAGATCCGACGGCGTCACAATGAGGAGTTTGAAGTTCGCAGCGGCAAGTGGCGGTTGAGACTCCTGCTGCGCCACTACTCCATTCGGTTATCTCCTTGTCCATTTTGGAAAAACTCCTAGCCATCATTTCCGTCCAAGAGCCCTCTCCAGTTTCGACCTCATCTTTCATTATTTCATGCATCCGATCTTTGCACTTGGTGGCCACCTACAATCACCCAAATCAAAATTATTCAAAATTAAAGATTCATAGGCAATTCTTTACGAACAAAGCATTGGTAAAAAGATTATTTACATGTGAGCAGCCATGGCCATCGTAGAGCCCGAAGAAATGTAGCCCACTTGAAAAATTACGGTTTTGGCTGCAAAAAGATGGGTGAATTGCCACAGCATCTTCCATATCTCTTCTCCGGCCGCAAACAGATGTCATGCCAAATTTCAGGCAATCTGGAACCACGTGAGCCTTAATCCTAGACGACGAGGGCGATGCTGATAAATCCAAAGATGTGGTCTCGGGCTGGTCGACGGCGTTCGAGCACTGCCGGGGTGTCGACACCGGAACAACAGCCTCCATCTTCCGCCGCTTCTTTTTGCAGTTTTCTAGCTGCGGAGCCACTGCGGCATCGTTTGGGACAAATTGAAATTGGTGAATTTCCATCCTCCTCCTCCTGGCGGACTTCAAACTTGGCTCAACTGGAGCAGTTGTTTCTGTCTCACCACCATTTAATCCATAGCACATACCCGCCATGAAACTATTCTAAAGAACCCCCAAATTATTCTCGATGAAATCAATGAATTCTTGATTAATAAAAGCTGATGAAGAAAAAGGAGAGAACAAAATCAACCAACACAAGATACGAAAATCTCAAGAGGGGAGCCTAAAAATGAAGCTTTTTGTAGACGAGCAGATGTCAATTATAGCTGGGGGTTACGGTGGGGTCGGTGGTTCGGGCAGATGCCCCTACACCGGTCAGGGCAGAGGGAAATGCATTACAGTTGGTATGACGTAGAAACTTTGAATTTGACAAAATGATCCTTACCGTCCATTTGGGCCGTTCTGGCAAATATCTTCATCTAAACTAGGCACGTGTTGAGGGGATTCTATGTGAAAGGTGGACCAATGAGAGACGAACACGGAATGGTTGGAGCAACTTCCTTTCCCGACACGCATGTGAAAATGTCTGAGAGTTCTGTTTAGGTTTGGTAATTTTCAAAACACAAAAATGCCTTTTTACGAGGATTGTTACCACGTGGCATAATCACAAGAATAGGAGAATCGTGTTTGGTATTCTCTCTTGCACAACTGCGGCGCGTGACTTCATTTTACCTCAATTTATTGAATATAAGAATTAAAAAATTTACGATATAAAGAAGGTAATAGAAAATATACATAAATTAAGCTTTCGTTTAGCAAATTTATAAAGATTTATAATAGTGACCCTTATGACACAAGTAAATAATAAATAAATAATATAAATTTGTAATTCAATATTCGATTTAAATTGAATTTATAAATCATTTATAAATTGTTTGTTAAATCAAATCAAGACTAAGCTCAATATTATACATTAAAATAAGAAAAAACGTTTTATAGCAATTTATGCCTTTAATCTAGAACGTTAATTACATAATTCAACAAATTATTTGACACGAAGCACAATATGAAACTTGTAGAATTATTAATTTCTCGTGTATGTAAAATATTCATGCTATATATAGCACTTCTTTGATGGTCATTATCAAACCAGTGTCTTATCGCAACTTGACGCCTTAAGATGAGAGCTTCTAAATTTAAAACACTATGATTTAACAATATAGATAACAACTTCACCCCCATTTTAAGAGATTTTCCGACGATAGAATTTGAATTCTTATATTTTTTTAAAAACGTGGTTAAAAAGTTGAAAAAATTTATAGATTTAAGTACAAAATTATTTTATTATGAGAATATACAGTTAAAAGTGAATTTGAAAACAAGAATTTAAAAAGGAAAAAATTAGCTTAGCTTTATGCTTAAGATATGTATTGCATGTATAAAAGAGATTTTGATTTGCATACGATTTTCATTAATTTAATAATAAATATCATAGAATTCCCATAATCTATTATGAACGCTCGAAGCATTTTTATGGTGGAGCAAACATAGTAGGAAGTTAAGAAACAAAATAATTGATAATAACTTAAATCATAGCGTGTTAAATTTAGAAGCCTCATCTTAAGGCGTTAAGTCGCAATTAGACACTGGTTTGATAAATAAATTTTAAAAGTATTTTTTATCAAATGTATAATTAAAAAGTAAAGAAAAGTTATGAAAAAGGTGAAAAGTGATTTTTTTTTTTAAATGTACGATTGAAAATGAATGTTAAAATGATTTTCAAATATTCAAAATCAAATTAATGCAAAAAGTTTAAATACCCTCGATTTAAAAGACAGTGTATTGTTTTGATAGCTACTACAAAACGACACTCTTATTATTTCATTGAGAACACAAAGAAAGCGCAAAAATAAATGTATGAACCAAACAAAAATGCATAAATGTGAGCAAGAATTTATTTATATGTAGTTAAGGTTAAAGGTTATTGAAGATAAAGAGATCGATCGAGACTACTAATTGGCAATCTCATCAAATTTATCGAGTGGAGAAAATAGATATAGAATTATAGTATGAAATTCGGAGAAGAAATATTTATTGTCGAGTTCTTATTTTAAATTTCAAAAAAAAAAAAAGAAAAGAAAACAAAGAGAGTGATAACTACGCAAAGTGTTGTGCGTGTGAGCCTGCATCCGGCACTTTAGAATCTGGTAATGGGTAGGAGAAATAGAGACACGTAAGGGGACCGGACGTCAACGTCGGTTGACTACTACAGAAAATTTTAATTCTCATATCAATTTTGAAGTCGACACGTGGCGATCGCTGACGTGGTGCCGAACCTTCATACCCTCCTTCACTACAACGTGTCAATTGATTCAGAACTACCCACCTTTTTTATTATTATCTTTTTTTTTTTGAATTTTTTTTGAATTCAAATACCTTTGCAATACAAAGCGGCCACGTAATAACTTAGTTTGTTCAGATTAGGTAAATGATTTGATTTTTCTTCGATAATGGTTTTCTAATCAAATCTAAATATTCCTTCCTTTCACGTGTAATCGCAATAATTGATTCAGATATTGGAAAATTGTACATTTGGTACACCTATTGTATATGTATGTAACAAGTTGCTCTCTACTTTTAAAATAAGAGAAAAAATTATCAATTTTTCATTCATCTTTAAAAAAAAAAAAAACTTCTTGTTTCAAATTTCTCGATTTTAAAATGCGCGAGTTGTGTTCATAAAATCGGATGATGATCATATAATGATGGAGACCAATTGAAATATTTCGAAAAATTGTGGATCAATTTTCTTTTGTAAAGAGTAAGAGTAAGGTGTAGACAAAATAATGCAATTTTTCCTTTTAAAAAATATTAAAGCTAAAAGAAATAATTGTTGTATTTGTCTCTAATCTTTATTTTTTAAAAATATATATTCTTTATGCATATTAAAAAAATAAAAAAACTTGTCTTCATCTTAACATTATCTTCAACCTTTAATTATATATTTATCTAAATTAAATTATGTATTTGAGAAATACACAAAAAATGAGCGCGATAGAAGAAAATTGCAAATTAAACGCGTGATAGCAAAATGTCGACGATCACATGAGCATAAGAAGGAGAAGGAATTGTCACTAGCGGTTGTTTATGTTTTAGTTTAAAAAACCTTACAATACAATATTTTTTTCGGTCTCACAATTTATTTTCCTACAAAACTACAAGAATAAACGATACACACAACTTAGTTCTATTATTATTATTATTATTATTATTATTATTATTATTATTATTATTATTATTATTATCCGCATTTTCTCTCTTAAGCAAGAATATTATTAAAACTAATATTCTATTTAGTGACCCACACATCCCATAACTCTTAATTAAATGGTTATGGGCAGTTACTAATCTAATTAATATGTGAGTTAATATTGAATAGTTTTCTTCATAATGAATACCGCTAAATTTTTTATTTTATTATTATTATTTTTTTGGCCTTCCTTGATGGTGGGATGCTTATAAGAGAAATGAGAGATTTTAAGGGTTCATACCTACAACAACATTTGTGTGCTTCTAACCATCGTAAGACACTCTTGAGGTAAAATTGTTAGGGTGATCCCACTCTCTTGATTATGAAAGGATTAAAAATAACGGATTTAGGTATAATCTATTATTTTATATTCCACATTATTAATTGTGATTAACATGATAATTCAAGATCTGGATTTTTACATATAAAAATTTAACATGCGGTATCAGGGCTTGATTGTGGATTATTAAGTTTTTCCGATTAAATATATATTTTATTATTATATGTATGTCAGGCTGATGTGATTCCTGATATGGATATAGTCATGGAAAAATAAGATAATTATTTAATTTATAACACAGTTTAATAAGACAAATCCATGTGGTGTCAAATGGTGAATTGCTTAAGAATATCATGCTAATGTTGTCTTTCATTTATTTTATTTGTGATTATTAAGAAGTCCATTATATGTTGATCTTATTATGAAAAATCGTGAAACGTGACAAATGGGATTAAATATTTGATTAATTGGTTAAAGATAGCCAACAATTATTCACTTATTTAAATAAGAACTTATTTATATGTTGCAGCTATTCTTTTTACTTTCCAGAATATTTGTTTTAATTTAAATAAGAACTCCATTTCCATTGGTTTTGGTTTCCTTTCTGATGGCTTTTATGAACTTCATCTTGAAAATACCTTTGTTAATGATGTCCATACCCAACACCATGAAGTATACATTGGAATGAAAAGAAACATGATTAATGAAAAATTTTATGACTTGTGGCATAAAAGGTTGGGACATATCTCCAAAGAAAGGCTACTGAGATTAGTAAAGGAAGGAATTCTTACTGAGATTAGTAAAGGAAGGAATTCTTTCGCCTTTTGAATTTACTAATCTAGGTACTTGTATGGAATGTATTAAAGAAAAGCAAACCAAATATACCAAGAAAAGTGCCACAAGGAGTAAGGAGCTTCTTGAAATTATTCATATAGGTAGATGTTGACACTTCTCCATAGAATGTTTTGGTGGAGAAAAGTACTTCATCGCTTTTATAGATGATTTTTCACGATATGGATATTTTTATCTACTACGTGAGAAATCTCAAGCTGTTGTGGTCCTTGAGATATTTCTCACTGAGGTTGAAAGGCAGTTAGATAGAAAGGTGAAAATCATCGTATTGGATCGAGGTGGTGAGTACTAAGGTAGATATGACGAATAACCCTGGCTCATTTGCCAAACTTCTAGAACAACATGGCATTGTACCACAGTACACTATGCCCAAAACGCCTTACGAAAGACATAATCGAATGTTATTGGAAATGGTTAGAAGTATGATAAGCAATTCTATCTTTCGTAAATGATTGTGGAGTGATGCACTTGAGATAACTATATATATCTTGAACCGAGTCCCTAGTAAGTCAGTTCTAAAAACTCCTTTTGAGCATTGAACTGGAAGGGTACCAAGTTTGAGACATATGCATGTCTGTTGTTCAGCAGAAGCGAGACTTTACAATCCGCGCGAAAGTAAATTGGATCCTAGAACAATAAGTGGGTTCTTTAGATACCCATAGAGATCCAAAGGTTATATGTTTTATTGCCCTAACCATAGTCAGAGAATTGTTGATACTGGAAATGTCAAATTCATTGAGCTTGGTAAATTCAGTGGGAGTAAAGGATTGAGAGACAAGATTATAGAAGAAGTACGGGTAGATGTTCCTATATCCATTTTTTCAGAAAGGGTTATAGTTCCACCTAATGATCATTCTAATGATGTGAAACAAGTGAATGAAGATCCACCTCAGCATAAGAATTCTATTGATGAACAAGTTATGGAGATGCCAGAACAAACACCATTACGCAGATTTCACAGGGATAAGAAACCTACTATTTCATCCGATTATGCGATGTATCTCCGGAGCATGAATTTGACATTGGAACAATTAAGTTTTCATAGATTAAAGAAAGAAATGATTCAAATAAATGAGTTGATGCTATGAAAGAAGAGTTGAAATCCATGGCCAAAAATAAAGTCAGGGATTTTGTTGAATTGCGTGAATGACGTAAATGAGTTTTCAAAAGAAAATGAGACTCTAAAGGCAATGTTCAACAATATAAAGCTAGACTTATGCCTAAGGGTTTTACTAAAAAATAAGACTTTGATTATAAATAGATATTTTCTCCAATATCTAAAAAGGATTCTTTCAGAATCATTTTGGCTCGGTGGCTCATTTTAATTTAGAGCTACACCAAATGAATGTGAAAACAACCTTTTGAATAGAAGTTTGGATGAAGAGGCCTACATGGAGCAGCCGGAAGGCTTATCTGAAGAGGGTAAGAGTCACTTTGTCTGCAAACTCAAAAAGTCAATTTATGGACTCAAAAAAGCTTCTAGACAATGGTATTTGAAGTTTCAAAATACCATTATACCTTTGATATAAGGAAAATATTGTTGATCGATGTATACATCTGAAGGTCTGAGGGAGTAAGTTTATTTTTGTTGTCCTATAGGTGGATGAAATATTTTTGGCCAGTAATGATATGAATTTTCTGTATGAGACTAAGCATTTTTTTTCAAAGAATTTTGAAATGAAAGATATGGGTAAGGCATCTTTCGTGATTGGAATCGAAATTTTTTTGTTAGGATTGTCTTAGAAAAGTTACATAGAAAAATTTCTTGAGAGATTTGGCATGAAGGATTGTTTATCTTTAGATACCCCAATTACAAAATAAGATAAGTAAGCCTCTCACAGTGTCCTAAAATCGATTGGGGGTGAAAGGAGATGGAAAATATTCCATATGCATCAGTTGTGGGGAGCTTGATATATGTTCAGACTTGTACGAAACGAGATACTAGTTTTGCAGTTGGCATGCTTGGACGTTACCAAAATAACTCAGGAATGTCCCACTGGAAAGCTGCGAAAATGATGTTGCCCTATTCGCAAGGATCTAAGGATTATTCACTTAAGGAAAACTGACGATCTTGAGGTAATTAGATACTCAGAGTCCAATTTATCTGGTTGCTCAAATAGTAGGAAATCCACTTCTGGATGTGTTTTTATTAGCTGGTGAAGCTATTTTCTGAAAAAGTATAAAGTAATCCATCATTGCTTCATCTACTATGGAGGCTGAGTTTGTGATGTGCTTTGAAGCCATAGTGCATGGTTTATGGCTGAGGGGTTTTTTTCTCAGGACTTGGAGTCACCGACTCTATAGGCAAGACATTAAGAATTTATTGTGATAACTTATAGTCTTTTTTCTCCAAGAATGACAAGTATTCTAATGGTGCAAAGCACATGAAACCAAAATACCTTATTGTCAAGGAGGAAGTACATGAACAAATTGTGTACATAAAACACATTGAGACTTCGCCTGTGATGGCTTATCCTTTGATGAAATGATTGACACAAAAAAATATAAAGAACATGTTGAAAGTATGGGTCTTATGTATTTCTCCATGATATGAATATGCTAGTGAGCTCATTAATGTATGGAATTTTTTCTTTTGGACATATATGGATATCTAATTACAATTGTTCCTGTTTTCTTGTTTCCCACTATATGTACAAGAAAAATGTCTAAAATAGACATAAATGTGAATCCAAGGCATTATGGTATTAGTCTCAACAAAAAAACCCTATTAAAGATCTTGTTGAAAGAAGTTATTAGTGTTGAAATACATGAAAAGAATTTTGTTAATGGATAACAAATGACAATCATGACTCGCATTAGTAGCCAATTTGATATTGTTATCATGGAACTCATATAAAGTATATTAGATTGGGAAGGTTTTCTAAGTGCGCACATGTATAATTTTATTGTCATGACCAATAATAGTCGTTTTTAAAAGAAAATATTTTTAAGTTTTGTAAAATATAAAAATTAACATTTTGTTTTGATTTTTGGGTGTAGGGCCAAGTAGGAGAATGTAAGAATATTATTAAAATTAACACTATTTAGTGACCCACACATCCCACAATGCTTAATTAAATAGTTATAGGTAGTTACTCATCTAATGAATATGTGAGTTAGTATTGAATGGTTTTCTTCATAATGAATGCCGTTAGATTTTATGTTTTTTGGCTTCCTTGATGGTGGGATGCCTATAAGAGAAATGAGAGACTTTAAGGGTTCATACCTACAACAATATTTATGTGCCTCTAACCATCGTAAGATATTCTTGAGGGAAAATTGTTAGGTGATCCTACTCTCTAGATTACGAAAGGATTCAAAAGGATAGATTCAAGTATAATACAATTATTTTATATTCTGCATTATTGATGGTGATTAACATGGTAATTCAAGACCTTTATATTGGATTTTTACATATAAAAATCTAAGATCTTAACGATTTCTCTCTTTAAACTCACGCCATAACAACACCTATTCTCTTGACCATGAATACATCATCCTCTACTTGTATAGTTGTGTATATAGAGAAAAATCCTTTAGAAATTCTAAAATCCTAAATGCCGTTAAGTCTTCCATCTTAATGTAGTAGATTTCCTATCCTAATTGTAATAAACGTTCACTTATTAAATAGAATTATTTCACTTTATTGTAATATTTCTTTATGTTTCCAAACATGTATTCTTTTTTTCTTTTCAATATGGGGTTCTTCTATTTCACAAATTTAGGTCAAACCCAACATTATGCACCTTGACCCAAAATCTCCAATTACAGCACGACTTGACACCCATCTTAGTACCCCTTTACAAGAAGATGCCATCGTTGCCCAATTAATTGTAGCAAGTGCAATTCTCTTGAATTTACTTTGCTAAGTCGTTCCCCTGGTTTCCTTTTTCATCCATTTCAATGAGCTTGACAAAGTAGACATCTTACGTGTGATGCCTATAAATTCTATTGAAATTGGAGGGAGAGCTATGATTAAGGGGTCCATTAGTTTCAGCCTCATAGTAATTTGGTTGTGGAGACCCCAGAGTTGGGCTATACATGATGAGATTGCCTCGTTTGTTGGCATGGGTTACGAATTGGAGAGGGATATCTCTGACACCTTTGCTAATGGGGAGGCCACGTCCCTCACTTATTGCAACTACAAATCATATCATTCGTTCTGATCTCATCTTTGATCAACTCTAACAATTGGTCATGTCGTGGACATCCCTAAAGAAGAGTAAGTTCATATCGAGGCCTTTTTATAGAGTGGAAAGAGCTCAAGATCGAAGAAATACTCGCAGTTTATTATCTCATTAGTGAAGTAGTAAGTAGCTTTTTAGTGACTCGCCCACCTCTTGCCTCATATCATTGAGGTATTGAAAATGAGCTAAACTATAACCTTGTCGAATCAAAGGGCATTGAAGAATTGTCTCTTTAATTCCAGGCAACTATAAATGCTTTGGGACGGAGCTTGTCACCAACTTTTAGCTTTTCTAGCTAAGGTGTAGTGGAAGCCTTGACGCTTCATGACGGGACTTGCGTGACTTCAGTTCATGTGGGTCATGTAAGTTTTGAGATGCTTATTTTGATAAGCTTTTATCTTGATAGGATATGATATTTTGCACAATGAAATTAGGTAGAAGGATCTCAAAGTTGTTTTCCATAAAGAATGGGATTCTTCCATGTTGTCATCTCTTTGTGTCGACCACAGGGACAATCTCCATCATTTCATGTGGTCTCCAAAGTGGCAGTGAGAAGGCAGGGTAAGGGTACCAGGATGCCCTGTGCCTGCTCTCTAGTGGTGGCCACGACTATTCTTCTTTCGTGCCTATTTCTAAGTACTAGATTTTGTTGTAGCCTATCTCTGAGCATCTCATTCTGAAAGCCTATTCATAAGTGGACCTCCTAGTCAGTCAAATATACTTGAGAACTTTGCCGACGAGGCTCCTGCTCATTAGTCGGTGAAATTTCTAGTTTTTTGTTGAGCTAGTCCTCCACACGGAAGCCTCCAGTTTGGACTTGGGAGGTATACATGTGTATCGTTTTCCCCTTAATGTAATTAATTTTTTTTATTATTATTTTTTATCTTATCTTTTTATTCTATTTTATTATTATTTTTAAATCATACTAGGATTTAATAATTTATATTTAACTCAAGTAGGCATTTCACAATAAAATCAAAATTTATCATGAAAGTTAAATTAATAATATAAAGAGTTAAAAGAACCGTCAAATTTACATTATACCAAAATGGAACTCTCTTTACAAAATACTGGTAACAAGTTAGCATATGAAAATTCAAGAATTTCTAGTCAAAAGAAGTGTCTGTTCATTTTCAAAAAGTTTTCGTTAGATCTAACCTATAGCAGGCTAATGTGGCGATATATCAATGTCAACTAACTCCTTCCATTTTCACTACATTCTTTTACTATGTACCATCACCTTATTTTACATTATCACTTTACTGTCTATTCCACAAATATCTTAGTATTTACATAACGACATGTAATCAAGTCATATATGTCAACCACCACAATCACAAAATCTTGTATTTCTCAAAAATTTGATTCTTCTCATCCTCGCCAACATCTATATAAAACGAGTGTAGTGAGCCCGTGTATAAGTATCATGTATAGCTGTGAGATCCTCAGTAATCTGGGTATGTCTGGTTGTTCAGATGACTTTAGTTTCTAGAGGAGCCATCTACAGTACAAAATATAAAGCGTGAACACTAACGTTTAGTAAATATGATGGTGCAATGATGTTTATCAAACATACTTCGGCCCGAATTCTTATTATAATGTACCGTGTGAGCTTAAAATAACACGGCCTTCACTTGCACACAAATCAATGTTAATGCATCCGTCCTTGCCCACTGAGACTCAGGATGCCACATTAGAATATAAAATATATAAATCAAGGCATGGCTTAAGAATACAGTGCTCCCCATGCCTATCCGTAGTCCCAAGGCCACCAAGGGACCTCTTGACACTATCTCTATACAGGTGCTGAACTTCAAAAACCATATCCTTGGCTACCCTTAATGACCGTTGGAGCCTCAAAGTGATATATTTATTTAGACACAATAGTACGGTATACCTGTAATGGGATTCACATTTAAAATTTTCAACCACACACTCCATGATAATGACAACATAAGTATGCATGATCTTGAAAACGTATTATCCATACATTTTCCAAATAAACCCAATGCACAATTGTTACACCACCATGTCACATAAAGAAAACAAAACATATATAAACACATAATTTCACATATTAATGTATTTTGTACCGTAGTTGAAAAACATCAATATTTACCCTTTTCGCGACTTTCTTGATTAATATCTGCATTAATAAGATAATCTTTACATTAATCATAGCTTATCATATTATTTTCCAGTTACCAAATCTAAACTAAACCTATAAGAAAATATAATTTACTTAATAAAATACTCCTTGTAATAATACTAATAGTGACACTAATTTACTACCAATAAGTAGTAGTAGTAGTAGTAGTAATAATAATAAGTAGTAGTAGTAGTAGTAGTAGTAGTAACAACAACAACAACGATAATAATAATAATGAAGATGATGATGATGAAATTCTCTTATAAAAGAAATTCCATAATTTCTAAAATA
>CAIGRP010091163.1:0-17868 GCA_903798385.1 Fraxinus cuspidata | reverse complement strand
CATATTTGAAAAATATATTTACTTACTTTCATTTAATTAATAATTTAAGTATTAATATAGAAAAAATCACAAAAAATATTTGTTATTCGATTAAAGTTGAAATTAATTTTAATTCGATCAAACACATAGTTCTTGTGTGTTAGACACTCTATTCATCATTATATTACTTGACCACGACCCTTACACTTGCGCAGGGACGGATCCAGGATCGGATTTCAGACCGGGTTAATACTTAAAAAAATAAAATAAAATTACACAAAAATTTTTTTTTTTCTACTAAAAAAATAAATGGGCTGGGGGGCTGGACCAATATGAAGCGTTTCTTAAACTTCACTGACCATCAGTGAAACTAATTCCATCTTGACCTTTACCTTCATACACCATCACAAAAGATTTTAATCGGCTCTCAGCTCCTCTGCCGACCCATTGATTCTGTGGGTCAGATTAAGAAAATGAGCCGGCCGGCTGTTCACCCAGTGGAGGCTGCACCGATGACGCTAGAGGCGCCTAGAGTGAGGATGAAGGACTTCCAGGGCATGCCCGGCACCACCGGTGGTCTCTTCCTCCGCCTCTGCCAGTTCGTTTTCGCCGTCGTCTCTCTCTGCGTCATGACCACCACCTCGGATTTCCCCTCTGTTAATGCATTTTGGTTAGTTTTGTCCATCGTTTTTTACAATTCATTCGTATACCACTTTTAGACTCAGTTACTTGTATTCACGTATATTGCATTCGTATGCTTGAAATGATCGAATTAGTGGAATTCAACTGCTACGATGTATATTGTTTTTATGGAAATAGGGGTTTGCTGAAGTGGTCAATTAAATTATATTATCTAATCAGTGCTAATGGACATGTCACTTTATTGCGATTTCCTGCAGTAGTACAAGTCTCTTTAGACTGCATATGTGGAATACATGCGTGCATGCACGGGCTATGTCGTAATAGTCGTGTACTCATATTTGCTAACTGTTTGTGGTAATCCTTCCCAGATAGGGGAGGCAAACATACTGATAAATTTTTTCTATACTTGTCGGAGAATGGGAGAAAATAATCACAGATGTCTGTTTCTGAAATACAGTTCGATGTAGAATGTAGAACCAGTAGGTAATTCCATGTCGGGGTAGATGCAGTTCAGCTTATTTAAAATATTATGCAAGTACGGAGAATTTAATAATAATTGCCGTCTATATATTTATTTTCAGTTGCCGGGTATACTAAATCTTTAAAGTGGCATGTTAAGTTTGTGTCTTCGGAGAAATGATTATGACTAGATCTTCTTGCTCCGTGTGTATCAGCTATCTTGTTGCTGCAGTTGGTTTGCAAAGCTTTTGGAGCCTGTCACTTGCAATTGCTGACATATATTGTCTTTCAGTTAGACGGAGTTTTAGACATGTTGGAGTTGTTAGTTTATTCGCCATTGGTGATGGGGTAAGAAAAACTTGTTTAACTAGACTGTTGAAATTCTCAGATGCAATGCTCTTTTTGATAGGGCGTGATGTTGCCATGTATTTATGGAAAAGAAGTGATCAATATCTATGTGAAAATGCCACTTGCTTGACTATTTTCCTACAAGTAATTATGCCATGGAAAACAATTACGTGACTCTTGTTGATTCAGGGAAGGTCAGTGGGTTGAGTTTCCAGGAGCCTTTATCGTTTGATTGACACTCGTATGCTAGAAATGAATAATGCTTCTACCCTGACTATCATTTAAATTGGGATCTTTTGATACTTTAATATCCCATTAGTAATTTTCATTTTACAATTTTAAACTTGAACAGATGGGTGGGATCCTATTCTTCTGTTTAATTTCCCTTGCAATTTTTGATACTTTATTATTGCAATTTTTATTTTTTCAATCTTTAGATCTTCGGACATCATTTGACTATTCATTTTTGTGAATTGTGTATTATGACGATAAATATTATAACAGCAATTCAACTTTTCATGATCTTCTGCAGAAGCTGAGTTAACAATATTATTACAATGACAAAGATTTCACAAATTCTACTGTTTTTGTTACATCTTCTATGAGAATGAGAAATGTTGAAATGTTCTTGCAATGACTAAAATTTAAATTTCATAAATTCTATAATGTATTTTCTAAACTCTCTATTGGAGGCATCATATTTGTATCCCGCCTTTCAACTTTTTTATTTTTTTTGGCATACTGTGTTGATATTTGACAATCAGTTTGAATGCACTCTCAACCATTTAGCGGCATACCATTACCACTACTATAATCTTTTGATTCAGGATAAAGGAGAAGCAGCAAGAATGGGGGTGGTGGGTGGGGGTGGGGAAGAAACCGGAGAGAAAGGGGGAGAGAACTAGAGAAGAAACAGGAAGGGGGAGAGAATCATAGAAAGGAGAAATTTCGTTGGCTGCAAGCCAAAAACATTTTCATTTCATATAATCATCGTCCAACTCAACAACAATGAAAATATCCAATAAATAGTAAAAACCTAATCTACTATTGATGGGCTTGGGCCAACCCGCTACTAGAATCCCAATAATAATAAAAATCAACAATAAAATAGATCGTGATGTCCGCATCATCTTTATTTCCAACATACAAACACTCAATTTGTTAGTTACATATGAAAGACCATGATCTAATGAGGTGCAAATCTCATGCCATCATCATTGTATACCCTTTCACTATATTTTTCCTAGGCAAGATGCTTAGATCTTTCCATGTCTTGCAGGTTACTTCGACTCTAACTTTTGCTGCTGCCTGTGCGTCTGCTGGTATCACTGTCCTAATTGGCAATGATCTGGATAAATGTAATGTTAACCACTGCACAAGATTTATGTCAGCTACTGCCATGGCTTTTCTGAGCTGGTTTGCTGTCTCTCCATCTTTTCTTTTGAATTTTTGGTCGTTGGCATCCCCGTAGCAAGAAAGAAATGCACTACCAACTTTTGCTTTCTGGATGTTTCTTCCTTTCATAGATCAACGAAGGAGATATAGATGCCCTCCTGTCCATATCAGTGAATTTTGTGCTTGCAGAACATACTGAGTTTATTATTTTCCGAAGTTTGAAACCATGTTTATTCTGCCTGAGAGCTGTTAAATAGGTGCTTCAATTACGTGGCCTTAGCTTGATTATGATGTACATGTAAAAAGAATTGTATGGTTTGTTTTTTACTTTTTTTTTATGCCTTATGTACAAAAATTCTTTTGGTATATTTAGTAATTTTTAAATTTATTTGCGGGCCAATATTTGGAAAAATACATTGTTTTTTAAATATTTCTTCGGCTGGGAATTTGGAAGAGGGAATGTAAATATGATTTTCGGAGGCATTTTGTGTAGACTAAGAATAACATTGCTTTTTGTAGTTTCTACTTTCTACGGTTGTGGTGCTTTGAATCTTTCTGTAGATCAAGCAATCAATTGAATAGAACTACAAAAAATGCTTTGTATAGAAGCGTAATTCAAATTCAACAAGATTTAGAGCATGTTTTGTTAAACTTACTCTTTTGGAATACATGCTCGACTCGGTTTCTACTAAAGAATCGACCTTATAAAGAGAATGAAAGGCAAAAAGTTCTCAGGTTCAATTGAGACAAGGAGTTCCAGAAACTGGTTAAGACAGAGAAGCTGGAATATATTTTGGAGGAGAAAATCACACGACGTCAATGCTAAGTCATCACAGCAAACCATGTGTCAATGGATTCCAACATCATGAAAATGGAGAAAGGTAAAGCTTATATGTACTGATTCTATTTAATCGGTTCATTTTTAGGCTACACGTTCTTGTTTATCAGTCTGGTGATGGTTCAATTTCTTGGTGATTAACATGATCCCCCCATTTTTTTTTTTAAACTAGAAGATTTCTGCATTTTGTGGCCGTCCACTTTTGGATGTGCAGCAAGATTCTCCGCTCTCTAATCTTTATTGATGGGTTGAGATAACTACTACAAAAAATCAGTTTTGTTATTGGTATAATCCGACACAAATTGCCATTAATAAGTGGTGAATGTAGAACTAGAGTCTATCACTATTCACCATGCATCACTATAATTTTTCTCCATGGGTCTTTTATCAGGCTATCAACATTAGCAAAATAATCCTTTTCATCCTCACAAGTACATGATTCTCAGGCCTTCACGTATATTAAGTTTTGGGGATATCAGAGAAACACGAAGATTGCCACCAGATTTTAGTTGTTGGACTGATATGTGCAAGTACGTGTCAAAACACACATGCACGCGCACACACACACACACATTTTCGAATTACAATACGAGTATACTTACAAGTTATTCATTACTTTCTTCGTCACTAGAAAACACTTTGAGCATAGAAAAAAGTAAGAGGTGTAACAATGAGTGGCTGCTCCTCCCATGTGTCAACATCATTCAAAAGCATATTCCTTAATGCTTTTCAGATTCAAAAGCCAAACCGATTAGACTCCTCTTTCAAAAACCAAATGGTGAAATTGAAATCAGTACTACGGCTGGTTATCATTCTGTCTTTTTTTTTTCCCTGATGCAGCCCACAACACGTCACATTTCCGCTCACACATTGCATATCACATCTCGACGCAAGAGCCGGAGTAAACTTTTCTTCTTGATGGGTCTAGAAATCAATGGTGCAGTTTGGTCCATAGTCATAAAAATCTAGGTGTATATAGATTAGGATCAACGGTGACAAACTTGTATTATGTCAAAGATGGACAAAACAATTATTAATTCAAATCTGTCCAAGAATTATCAATTGGCCCTTGTGTTTCTGTGTTTCTATCCATAATCTGCTCCAGAATGGCCCCCATTTAGTTACCTGTCTTCGGTTGGATTAATGTTGTCTGCTGATCAAACATCAACAGCAATCAGGCATCAGAAAATTAGTTGAGAAACATGTCTGTAACAGATAATGATCACTCTTCATTGTGGACACTCGGCCCATTGATCCGCGTAAGCTGCAGGGTTCTCAATTTTGATGAGCCTACCATTATACCTACCTACACTGCCTGGTGCTCATAATTATTACCAACCCCTTTCTTCAACAAGGAAATTGAGACGTTTTCCGGAAGACCTCGTCTAAGTTACAGGAGGGTAAATTTTTTGTACATGAGTGGTAATGAGACTTGAACTTGGAATCTTTGCTTGTTGTGATACCCTTTTAGAGAAGATGATTTAACACATAATAGTATAATATTGTAACTGAGTATATCAACGACATGACAAAACAGTAAGTCATTAGTTGGAGAATTACATAGTCCATGTAGTAGTTACAACTTACAGAGGAAACAAATTTTCATGTGAAGGAAAATAAGTAGCTATCACATAGTGATGTCATTCCCAGAGAAATTTTCAAAAAGATTTCCCCCACAGCAAAAATTTATAATTTCAAAGTTAGCTTCTTCCAGTGCCTTATTTTCTTTTAGTTTAATAATCTCTTCACTGGTGCAAATCCATTTTTAACCTGGATATATCATACTTTTGGGGGTAGCCAAGCTGCTCCATCTCCCAGTTCAGTTTCGACGCAACTCTTTCGTGGCTAGGAACGTACTCCTGAAAAACATAAACGTTTCAACAATTAGGCCTTAATTTTCTGTCCAATAATCTAAAATGGGAACATCCTCTCTGTTCAGCACTATTTTTCGCATGTTCAATTGATCAGCCTTCGGATTCTTAGGTACATGCTGATGGTTGTGCTATGTACAGCAATTACCCAAATAAGGGGAAAGTTCTCTTCAAGAAAATTACCTCCAATTTCTTGACCAGCTCCTGTGCTGTTGGTGCAGATACAATTATGTGGCGAGCATTTGGACTAATGAAGCCTTCCTCTACAGCTTTGTCAATGAACGACAGTAACGAATTGTAGTACCCATCCACATTCAGCAAGCCTACCTGCGAAATAGGTACATCTTTTTTTCAATTTTTTTGCGCAAAAGTTGCATATTTTAGCTGTTTCTTTTTAGTCATGGAAGTTGCTATAGGATAGATTCTTTAGACGAGTTGGAAGATGTAAAAGTTGATATCAGGAAATACCGGCTTATCATGAATACCAAGTTGAGCCCAGGTTATCACTTCAAGTAATTCCTCTAGAGTTCCATAACCACCTGCATGCATTTTCACGATTACTTATAAATTGTACTTGAGATACATTACAGTTATAACAAATAATTCTACGAGTTAAAAAAAACTAAAAAAAGGGAAACAGAATCAACTTCTCAATTAATGGAGGGCCATGCTAAGATTATGAGAAAGAACATCCCTGGTTTTGTAGTTAATCAAATATCAGCAAAAGTTTACACTAGCCAAAAACAGACACTCAATCACCCAGCCACAGCCTCGGCCACCTCCATCACCCGCACCTTGTGGTGGCACCCTTAAAAGAGGGTAAACATGTGCCTCTCATGTGATATTAAATCAAAATTATATGGTTTCTGTCATTAGAGGCTAGAAAAACATTAATGACCAACTCATTATTTGAAAAATATGTTGGGGACAAATGGTGCAATTTTCTGAAAGAATAATGACATCCTATCTCACTCTAGCTAGACAGATATCTTTGTTTCTAATGTGAAAACCAGCTGGTCCCATACTTTTTCCATTTCCCCAAATTGCTGTTCACTTCTCTCATAGGCATGATCCTCTGCAAGGCTTTTGGTTATGATTTCTCTTACAGTGTACCGTGAGTATGAGATGCAACCATACCCAGTAAAATGACACATTAAAATTGTGCATTGAAAGGAGTGAGCATTATGTTGTGGTAGGTACAACTGCAAGTTGGGGAATAAACAATTTGGTGATATTATGACTGTTTATCCTTATCCCCATTTATGGTAAGGCAGTTTGATGCAGTACCATCAGAAGATATGAATGCAATAAAGGAAATGAATCATTCCCACTACAGGTTTTCTGAGAACTATATGGCCCTAAGTTTCGGTGCAAGATGTTGAAAGTTGAGAGCTATGAGCATTTAGCTTAAGAAATCTTTAGGCCCGTTTGACTGGTTTTTGTTTTTGCTTTTGCTTTTTGTAGAAGACCTTTTTAAGGAAGCTATCGAAAGCTTCTAGCCAAATAAATCACTTCAAAAATATTACTAAATGTGTTTAAAAACAACTTCTTAGTCCCAGAAACAACTTTTGACTTTTAAAAAGCCCCGCCAAACGTCCCTCACGTGTTACATTTTACATTGGTGCAAAAGAAAAGGGGTTAGTGCAGGCATTTAACCAACCTGGTAAGGCAATAAAAGCATCAGAATGCCTAGCCATTTCAGCTTTCCTTTGGTGCATATCTGCAACTGCCTTCACTTCTCCTACAGTTTCACCAGTTAACTGCAAAAGGGTACCAAATCCCATTAAGCAAAAATGCTGATAAATCTGTTCTTAGGGGTGGTGGAGAGGGATAATTCAAATGCATTGAGTTGTGGGCAGTTCAGTGATGCAATAATGAGGGTTGGAGAAATGGTGGACTTAATCCAAAAGTCTTTAAATTTAGTACCCTTCAGAGCCAGAGGTAAACAGACTACCAATTCTACATATACAAATACATGTGTAAAGAATTCTGAATTACAGAAAAGGTCAGTAAGAAAATTACAAATGGATGAAACATATAAGGAAATATCATATAGACTCCAAAAAGGCAAAAATACATGACTTGGAGTGATAAACCTGACACCTAAGTGTTCTCTCCAATGGATAAGGTTTACCAGGAACAAGGACCTCAGAAGTCAAAATCAAACGTACTTAAAAATCGCTTTTTTAGTTCAGCTATAGCTTGTAGAACTACTTTGAAGCATGAGGAAACATCTTTATGATCAAGAATCCAGAGAAAATAAACAAACAAAAGAAAATTAGAAAGAAAAAAGAAACATATTTGTGATGAAGAATTCAGAGAAAATAAAATGAACAAAAGAAAAGAATCACGCAACGCAACGCAACGCAACCAAGAATATGCCTTGAGAAGAAATGAAAGTAAATAATAAATTAAACCATGAAAAAGAGAAGTAAAAAAAAAAAAAAGTTGCAGTAAAAAGATTAGTAATTTAATAGAAAAGGCTTAAGACTTTTTTAACCATAGCAGCCATACCTCTCGAGGCATGAGCGTCTTGGGAATAACCCTATAGAAGAGACAATAACAAGACAAAAAGTTAGTTTTTAGTGAAGACCTAAATTAAATAAACCATAAAAACAGACCCCAAAACTCAAAGATTAGAATTAGAATATAAGTAAATGATACTCACCCAATAACATGCCGACCACCATCATGAACTGCTTGTGAGACTAAACCCATAAGCCCTATGCTGCCTCCTCCATAGACCAAATCAATGTTCCTAGAAACCTTGAAAAACACAAAAAGATACATAAGAACAAAGTTCCAAGATTCGACCCAAAAGCTTGTAAAGACTCGAATGTCAAAAGCAGGCATTTAAGCACGATCAAATAAGAGCGTACAAAACATCATGAACTTACGTTTAATTCGAAAAACGTGCGGCAAAAAAGAACACGAGATGTAAATACAAGGTTTTTACAAAAACCCATGTGAAAACAAACACAATATTAACATTATACACTCCACCTAAAAAAAAAGCAGGAAAAACAAAAAAAGTACCAATTCTTTGCCTAGCTCAATAGCAGCTTCTTGGTAACTAATCTTCTTGCCTTGGCTACTCCCACAAAACACACAAATCCTCTTGAATTTTGATTCCTTCACTTCATGCTCTCTCTCCATTTTTTCTCTCTTTCTCACTCTAGACTTCACATATTTGTCTCCATCTCTTAATGTTTGTTACAAAAAGAAAGAATCTGGGTTCTAATAGGTCCCCTGGATACACCCCTCTAGCCAATATATATAGAGATTACAGATACAGATATATATGTATGTGTGTATATGTACGTATAGGTATAGAGAGATAAAAATACGTATATGTCAGAAGAATACAATGATCAAACGTGAGACCCTTTTTCTTGACCACCTTTGGTTTTGGTCCTTTACCAATAACATTGGGTTGTATTTATTAGTGCTGTTGCACGTGGAAAAACTATATCACTGGCACGTGCTGGCCACCTTATTTTATTTTCCATTTTTTTCATTAATTCATTTCTTTATTCTTTTAAATATATTGGTTTGCGCTTTTGTGTGAATAACTGCAAATGTGAAATTTCTTGATGAAATTAATCATCGAATTTGCTTATCTCAAAAGTTAGGACGTAGGACGTTTATTGGGTTTATAAGTTTTGTCATGTTCGATAAAAAAAATTGTTCAAACTTGACTCTATTGAGCTCAGAAATTTGAGTTTCACACAAAAACTGTCAAATTAATTGAAAAGACTAAAAGTTTTTTGAACTTCTTCCATTCCCATTGAACTCGTATCTTTTCTAGGAGAAAAAAATGTATTTTTATTGAGGAGAATTTGTATCTTTTCTAGGAGAAAAAAAGTATTTTTATTGAGGAGAATTTGTAACACTAAGGATTTGTTCTCTTTACCATTTTCAAATCGTTTTCTGTTTTCGATTTTCCAAAACAGTGAAAACGCATTATCTTTCTTATTTTCGAAAACTCGCTTTTGAAAACAAGATAAAAATTTACAAAGAAAACTCAAAACGACAATTTTTGTCGTTTTGAGTATTTTCAGTTATAATCAAGCCAAAATTTTCAAAACGCGTTTTGATTGTTTTCAAAATGCCAAAAAGAACACTTTTTCAACAATCTAAAAATTGACATTCAAAACACAAAACTCAAAATGAATTCAAAACACAAAATTGAATTATAAAGAGAACAACCCCTAAATTGTCCCCAACATTTAGATAAAATCGAAAATTAATATAAAGCACAAAAAGCATGTTTCTTCTTGAAACCCCACCACAACCCAAGCACTATCAATTCTCGATCTTTCATCTTAGAATGTCAACTATTGTTAAGTGTAGTCTTTTGTTTGATTGTGTTACATATTTAAGCAAATTCACATATTAGTTATTTACCTTTAACTGTCTAGCAACGTAGTTGTTCGTTTGAATAAATCAATTTTAAATAAATACACTTGACACAGTAACATGTGCAGAGTGCGTACAGTTTGTGTAGGTAAGTTTATTGGTGAAATTAATTAATTTAATCAATTCACATGAGTTTTTACCATGATATGGAGCATGTAAAAATAAATTGATGATTGAAGGAATAAACATGTAGGTAATGGCCGGCTATAACCATGAGACAACCTTGCTGTATACATAGGAAACATTTTTTCTCTTTTTTTTTTTTTGGTGTCACGCCCCCCATTCCTTTCTCCCATGTACCTTACCAAGCATGCTGTCTCCAACCCATCCCTCCATTTTTATTGGTCATCAACTGGGTCCCATCTATTTAATTTCCCCTATTTGTCGAGTCGAGTTTACGGTTCAAGATTAATCAAAGAATTATACATTTCGTAGTGTGTACTGACGAGAACATTACCCTATTGAATCATATCGAGTCTAAGTTTTGTTAAAGTTTCAAAAACCAGTATGCAAAAGAATCAGAAATGGTACTTAGAAACAAAGAATGACCTTGCAGAGATATATTCAGAGAATGGTTTGGAACAACCGGCTTTAGGTAGATTTTTATTTGAAAATCACCCAAAAGACAATAAGAAAAAGTTGAAATTTCACGCCGTTCATATGCAAATACAAACAAAATTACTTTGTGACGTATTTGATAAAGTTTAATAGAAATAGTATTAAGAAAGAAGGAGCTAAAATTTTGCCTATCATATTAATTGATGAAGTCTAATACTAAGAGGAACATAGAAAAATAAAAATATACAAGGACCAAATATTATGAGATCCCATACTCGAGTTTCTAAGCTCTATAATATTGGTGAAACACTTATATGATTTAAATATCGTCTTTAACATGCTTCATAATGTGCAAAAGAGTTTCATTTTCCAGCGAAGTCTAACAAGTGCATAATATTGAATGTGTGGTGACGAGGCTTAAATCTAAAACATTTGTCTGCTTTGATACCATGTTAAATCACTTAATTTAAAAATTTAAGTTGTTAAAGAGAATTACACATGTACAATGTTGTAACCCTACTAAGGACCCAAGCTTCAACTTGGCATTCTTGTTTGCATGCTAAGCATGCACACGAGTCCAATTACTTGAGGTGTTACTTCGATCCATTATTTGTACTCCATGCTTGATCGCTAGAAGCGTTTATACTACACTAGGTTAATCTTTTTTGAAAGACCCTATATAAACAAGTGTTAGTCTTATTATTTTTTCGATGTGGGACAAGTTTCTTTAGCTCTCCCTTTAACATTTTTCAACTTCAATTTCTTATTCACGTGAGCACCATTTTGAATATGTCAACTTACAATTTCAATGCTCTCTTGGAGGAGGATACATATATACTTAAATCTTTCAGATAGAAGAAGTGGATTCTACTGAAAATTATTCCAAAATTCACATTTTCTATTAATCTTCCACATGAATGAAAATTTGTAGAGATCATGAAAAATATAAACACTTGGTGACAAAGTTTATAGATCGAAATTTACATAGGATATGTAGACATTATACTTTTAACATTCAGTTGTAAAAGTATATTAAATTTACTAGCTCACTAGTATGCTCAATGTGTTTGAACTATTCTATCATTTATGTAAACAATGATATAATTTACATACAAATTTTTGCTAATACAATTCAGTTTTCATTGTTATGTTCGTTGTGGCTATGATGAACGTACGCTTTGTTTTGCGAGAGTTTCTAAGAATTGAGATCCCACACTATTACCTTAGAAGTGGCTCCACACATTGAGGTAATTTCTTAATTAAAGGTAACCAGCATTACTCCACCTGAATTCCAACATATGAGAATCATTTAAGCCTATTGCTTTCCATTTATCTTATGGGTATCCCTATTATATCATAAGAATGGAAAAGAGGCAATCCTCACAGTTATCCGATTAAATCTTTACAGTTAAGTTGTCTTTTTGTGCTTAGACCTTATGATATACGGTCAACTAGGTTTTATTATTGATTGTATCAACTCATTCTCTCAAGGTTTTAAAGGTTCAATCCTCTCGATTATTTTTCAATTAACTCTCTAGTAACCATTTGAACAGCGGATTCACAAGGTTATCCTTTGAGTTCACATAGTCAACAGAGATAACTCAAATTGAGATTACCCTTATGGTATTATATCTACGATGTTTATGTTTAGACTTATTATTAAATATATTGAGGAATTATCCTCTAAGAAGTGATGTAGTCACGTGGATCCCACTTAAAATTATTACAAAATACAACCATTTCCAACAACATTTACATGTGATATCTTTGACTAAATTTCCCATGACATTGTGCTACAACAGTGGGGGTTAACACTTATGCTCGTTTATTGTACTAACGTTTCTTGTTCCTTTCTTTATCATGTTCCCTTAAACGTAACTTGAAATAGCCTAATATCGGATGAAAGATTATCCGGTCCCGGAAAGAAATTCCAATACATAAATTAATTTGCTAAACCAATATTCTAAAAATGAAGGATGTGAAAATTAACCCTATTTCTTTATTATGATGTAATTCTGGAGGGTTTGAGTTCGACCTGATTTGATTTTTCCTTCTGGTAAATTTATGAAAGCCTAATCTCAAGGGAATGTGTAGTTTGAAGGTACGCAATGAACAATTTTTTTGACCTAAAAAAAGTTGGGCATGGGCGGTGGTTATGCCTTGACTGCTGTCTTTTTTCTTTGGAAAAAATCGAATTTTTAGTATATTTTGATAAAAAGTTATGAAATATGTGATTGAAATATTGATAAAAGTTGATGAAATTAATAAATTAATGATTAAAATTAATTGTTGACTTTGATTAAATTTTTATACGCCAAACACGGACTTAATTTGCATCATTATTATGTAGCGTTATATTGGTTGGGAAAGTTCACTTCAATTTCACAAGTTGAGATTTTTGACTGGTTTCTCAATTTAAACTTGTTGCTTGTTTGGAAGAATTTATAACTTGTTGAAATTATAAATTGTTAGAACTAAGTGATGAATAAACGAGTAACCTACTAAATATTTAGTTAAATTTAAATTTGACTTTGACTTTTAAATTATAACGAGATTGCAATTTAAATCTACACTCTAAAAGGCATTCGGATCTAGTTTAGTGTCACAAACATTTTTATTTTCACACTAAAACATGGATCTCTTATCTATTTTATTGAATCTAAAAAAATAAAATAAAAAATGAAGTATAGCAGATTGTAGTCCTTGGTGGATTTTGAAACTCCTTTCGTTGTTGTTTATTTTATTTTATTTTATTTTTTGGATTTTGACTTGGTTGTAGCTAGAATTATTTTGTTCTTCTACTTTATCAATATTCAACAATTACATAAATGAATGATGTTAAATCATCAGTCCTAAAAGGAAATTTAGTCCATGTTTTTTTTAAAAGAAAAAGTTAATAAAAAATTAAGCTAAAATTAACAATTAATTCTAATCACACATTTCACGGAGTCGATAACTTTTATTAATTTTTAATTTTACCAAAAATATAATTATTAGAAAAATCAAACGCGGTTTTTATTTAACTAGTCTTTGATCAAACACTTCATAAGATTCCTCGACCCCACAATTCAATTTGGATTTGGAACAATGCATCTGGTAGTTAATACCGTTACTAAAAAGTCAATGTGGAATTTGTTTCATTCCCCGACACTGTACTGTACAACAGACTTACCAATAAAAGTGCTATCGAAAGTACAACTGCCTCTTTTTTTTCTCTCATTATTTATTATTTATTTACCATTAATTGAATTTTATTTGCAGTAGTTGTAAATTGGATTCTCTATTTTGTCGCTTAGTCCCTGTTTGAAGAGGAGTTCTTTAGGAAAATAGATTTTTTTGGTGTTCGTGGATCCCATAATGAATAATTTAAAGTTAATTGACAGATAAATAACGGGACTTTCGACTTTTTGACTTCCATCCCTTTAAACAATTTTCATCTCAATGACCAAATTATCCCTGACACATCAACTCTTACCCCTAGTCTTTCAAGGTCAAAGTTGGAATGGCGAAATGTATTTCTTGGGAGTGTCGGGAAAATTAATTGAATTTGTCATTTGATTGAATATTTTAATACAATACTCGATTTTCAAACTATTACATTTTGTTAAATATATGATTTTAATATGTGCCAAACTTATTATAATTTATACATTTCCAAATCTTTATGTGATATTTCTTGAGAAATGCTAAATGTACACGGGGTTGACACCCCTGTATACATTTCCCTCAAAAGAGGGGGGACCCACAAACTATAAAACATTCATGACCCCTCCCTTCTTGGGGTGGGGTGGGGGCGTGTACACGAGGTGTCAATCCCCTTGTACATATAGCAAATCTCATATATCTTTCTCCCTCCATTCATATATATTAATCACATCTTTCATGGGTCCCACATCTTTTCAACCACACATTTCAAAAACTTCTATCACAATCAACTAAAAATTTAATTTTAATCTCCACCAAACACCTTCTATATTATATATATTGCTTAGAGATATATGCATGCACCATAATTTACATAAAAAAATTGTTATATCAGTTGTGGGTAATTTGTATGTATGCATATCAACAATAATAAGAAAAAAATTTATTAAGAAAAGTAGATGTCATCTATTAAAAAAAGTTGCTTTTTATAAGAAAAAGTACATTCATCTCCAAGAAAGCTCCATAAAAATTAGCTAAAAGTCAAAGTGGGCCTGATTTCGATGACCACCTTGAGGCCCCCTAAGAGGCATTTGAATATTTCTACATGAAAATTAATTCAAATTAAATCAAAATTATTTCAAAATATATTGAATGAGACCATGAGAGAGAGTTGGAGTCAAAATGAGAAACAAAAGGATTTCTTAAAATGTGTAATTAAATAATTATTTTAGACAGAAAATAAGAGAAAATTATCTAAAACACTTCTTTTCAAAATTGCAATTCAAAAATAAAAGAATAAAGTTTACAATTCCAAAAATCGGGTGGTAAATAGGGTTATTAATTGTAATTAATAAAATTTTAAATCTACATATTTCATCACCCCACCTCCACCCCCATTCATTCCCAAACCCATTTAGAAAGCTCTCTCTCTCTCCCTCCCTCCCCCCACCCCCCTTACCGCACACTCGCCCACTCTCTCCGGCACCCGCTACCTCCCCCCCACACCCAAACCTTATCGGCAATTCCGTCTCCTCCTCCCTCTCTCTCTATCTACCGACCACACACTCCCAACACACGCACCAATCGTTGTTCCTCCTCTTTAAAATTATCGGTTGCAACGGAGCTTCTCGTCGGGTTGGAGGCTCTAATGCTGCTCGCCACGTCGTCGCTAACGTCGCTTCTAGAAATTGGGTTCCATTGTGAACATTTGATGAAACTAATTGATTTAAAAGGACTTTTTAATTATTTGATGGTGTTATTTGAAAATATGAATTTGTTTCCCATTTTCTTATCATATGGATTTGTTTCCCATTTTCTCATCATTCTTCTTTTCTGGTTTTGGTTTGCAGAAATTTTTTAAGGTTTATTGAAAATAATCTATTTTATAGGATTTCATGCATTTAAATGTTTATTCATTTTTCTCCATGACTCAAATCTAATTAATTGACTGAACTTTTTTTGGATGTTTGCTTGCAGTGATACTCTCTAATTTTTATGATCTGTCATTTAATGACATTCTAAATTGGCATAAATTTTCGATCATACTACAGGAGAAAGATGTCTACCAAGAGGGTTTGCAATTCCTAAAGTTCTAACAATGCTATCGCGGTCTTTCATCAACATTGATACGGAACCTACCCACGGCAAAATCATCAAATGCCTCCAATTGTGAAACTAGAGAGCTATTGGCAGCAGGTTGAGCAAGTTTAGGATTTTGAGAGTAATGATTATAACTATAGACGAATCAATTGTATTCAAAAATTTGTAAACAATTTCTGTCTCTTCTTTGATTTCAATGGTGTTGTGTTATTGCAATACTTCGTTTGTAATTGTAATTATAATACTTCGACTTCAATGTGTTGAATTATTGCAATACTTCATAGCATAATTCGTAATTGTATGCCANACTTCGTTTGTAATTGTAATTATAATACTTCGGCTTCAATGTGTTGAATTATTGCAATACTTCATAGCATAATTCGTAATTGTATGCCACCACATTTTGTCTATGTTTGATCGAAGTTGGTCTTCTTGATTTTCTTGATGGCGTTGGTCGTAAATTTGAGTAGAAGGTGGTAGTGGTGGTGCATTGGAGATGGTGGATTGTGGTGCTTGTTCGTGGTGTAAGCGGATTTGTTTGTGGTGATCATTTGTGAACAAATATGTGTTAATTGTGATTGGTTGTGACTTGATCACACACCGTCACAATAAAATTGATTTGGTCACAGACAGTCACACTGGATACAAATTTGATCACAATTAGTCACGGATGACGCATCGGTGACTTAATATTTTAATTCTTGAAAATTGTTTGCAAGGTAGGGACGAGGTAGGGATAATTAATTATATATTATATATATAATTTAATTGGAATTAACACCTGAATTTTGAAATAAATTAACAAGTTTGTTATTTTGAAATGTGATTTTAATATCTAGGATTTATGTATTGTTCCCAAAAAATAATCTCCAATAGAATACTCCGATGAGGATTGGGGGCCCATAATGGTTGAAAATAATAATGTCTCGAGTTTAGCAGGAATTTATGTCTTTCCTTCTCGTCACTTTGTCTCGAACCCACACTTTTCACTCCACACCCATAAATGTTTAACATAGTATCAAAATCAAAGTTCGAGTCTTGTCATCACCCAACTTTTGGAAACTTTGCACATGTTGAATCATAAAATGAATACGTGAAAAAAAATAATTATCAAAATTTAAGTGAACATTGCACCTCTACGGTGTGAAAATGCTTTGCAGCCTCATACTTGTGCCACAACATTTCTCACTAACAATAAATGTCAAGGCAGATGTCAAGGTATTGGTCTCCTTAAGGTAAAAAAAGAAACATGAAATTATGTTTAGATAAGAACAAGTTATATGTATACATAAACGTCTCGTTTTTAACGACATATAATTCAACTTGTCTTGTAGATATCGATACTTAAGCCCTTGTCAGCTAAATGGTTTAAAAAGAATGAGAACGATGTACTTAATCCACAAAAAAAAAAAAAAATAGAGATAATAATTAACATCGTAGAAGATTGAAACATGTTAAAGAAAATAAACAATATATGGAACTCGTTAGTAAGTACATATCACTACACACCCATAACACCCTGCTCGGCAATCATATTCTAATTAATTGCTTCAAGAAATGAGAACCCTCAAATCAAAATGAAAATCTTAAAATTTTACAATGTTTTTAAAAAACTTTAGCTCTACTTAACAACGTAAACATGGGTTCGACTCGCCTAAGCCTATTAGGCTCAACCATTAAAAGTATAGTATGAACCGAGTCTTGATATTTGCCAAAAATCTTAAGTAAAACTTTAGGAATTTTAGCTAAAAATTGAAGGTGCAAAGTTTAACCTATCATGTGATAATCATCATCCACGACGGATGTCTTACTTTTAAATAGAAAAATCCAAATGGAACTACTTGTCATATGTACTTAGGTTGAGGACTGGACCTACATACGTATGCATTTACATAATGGATAACATAATGTCACATTATACTTTACCATTTGTAAGTTTAAAATACATTCAACTTTTTCATCCACATCATTTTCGGTAACCGTTTATGTATATTTTTTATCTGTATAAGTAGTAAAATCCAATAGGGTAACTCGTAAAATTTCACGTCGATTCCCTCCTTCTCTTAAAAGAGTGAATGTGAGATTCACTGTTCATTTTGAAAGCCCAAGAATAGC
>CAIGRP010091155.1:0-12078 GCA_903798385.1 Fraxinus cuspidata | reverse complement strand
TGCGACAACAGAGTTGCGGTGCCACCGCGTCTACTTTCTATCCATTTTTCAAATCCAATTTTGACAAAAAATAATTTTCATTTCAAAATCAGATTTAGAACAAGAAAATTATTTTTTTCTTTAAAAATAGATCAAAAATAAGAATAATCAACTTTTGATTGTTCAAAGATGCATAAACAATTTCTAACAAATACAAAGTCTGCTATGATATCATTGTAGGAGATTTACTTAAGCATGCACAGCGAAAAATAAAATAGATTTCAATTCCCACCATGGATCTGTTTTGTGTTTAGAAAGAAATCGTGATAGAAAATTATATCTTTGATGAATTCTTTGAAGAACAATTTTGATATGCAATCCATAATTGTCCAATTATTCAGCATTCATACAGGGAACACGATTGAGAGAATTATGATTTTTTTCTTTTCTTGTATTAGGAAGAATATAATCGTGTTTTTTTTTTTTTCAATCCATAGCAACCTATTAATAAAATTTCAAGTAGGCTTTACCCGCCTATTAAACTTAACCCAGTCCAATATTTAATTAATCCAATTAATTAAATTTAGTCCATGATATAATTAATCAAATTAATTAATTTAGGCCTATTAACAAGCAACCCAACTAATTAATTGTCCAACACTTGTTAATTAATGAATTGGTGAATCTCATTCTTTTAGTTCTCCTTTTATGTATGTTCCATTAGTTTTCTGTTCATGATACGTAACAACATGAATTATTATTTTGATCAAATCAAAACTGATAAATTAAAATATCATTTTTAATTTACCATCAATTCACACTAGTCGTCCTATATTGACATCTAGCATTGTGTCGGGCAACACGTGTAACGGGAAATGTCACGGGGTATGACAAAACCAAATTTGTTTGTTTACCATAAAATTATAATATTTTCGTCAACATGATCCGATCAATTACGAGATATGAATATGTGTCAGTTTTGATTATTATTCATATTTCATCTCACTCTTAAGTCAATATAAGTTGAAAACCCTCTTCAACTTTTGAGCACAACTTGACCAAAGATTTTGTTATCAACTTAACTAAATGAAATATAGATCATAATCTCTTACTATCTAAGAGTGACGAATCCCCTATTGATAATTAACAACTTTCATATGATTTTTAACATATCGGAACGATATCGTGGTAGTGACTCTTGGCCGAGCAACATCACCAAAGCATGATTGTCCACATTTAAGGTACTATGATGACCTCAAGTCAAATGACTAACTCCTAATGTCGAACGTTAGAGATTAATCAGCGACACTCATATAGTTATTTAAGTTGAATCTTTTCGACGGGTCTCTAATGTTTTGTTTTATAATAAAATATTTACATGTTCATTTGAGTGTCTCTACACTTTAACTTGTGAGATCGATACTTACTTCACAATTAAGAAATGCTACACGTGATGTTCATAATATGTAATTTGTATTTCACAATCACAACTTATTGTGATTAGCAAGTTACTAAGATTTGAATCTACGAATTCTATTTTTAATTTATTAGAATATTAATTCAATTAAATTATAGATTTGTCATAAATAAAATGCATTAATTATATATTAAATGTGTTTATGTCCAAAATTGATTGAACTTAAGACATAACACTAACAAGACTTTCGACCTTGTTACTGGAGATATTCATTGTGGACTTCACTCAGCCCTTTGCTGAGTCGGGCTATTGAAATTTGGGAAGTCACTGTTACTGAAACACAAAGAAAAGATTATAAAGTATTAAAAGACTTTCGATTGATCATTAATGACTTTAGAGAATGATTCAAATTGCGTGGGGATTTTCATGTTGTGTTGAAACGACTCTAAATTCCATTACGTAACAATAGATTGGTTTAGTATGCGTGCATCTGAAATTTATCATTACGAAATTTCCACATGCTTAGTATTTGAAAGGCCAGTAATATATTCCCATGTAGTTATTCCCTAATTGTTGCCACTTGCCAGATTTGACATCAACTTTATCGTCCCGAAATATTAAAATATTCAGTATGCTCTCTCTGATAAGATCTTTGTTCCCACTTTAGTAGCTTATTCTCTCTGCTAATTATCTGTTTTATAATTGAACAATAAGCTACTAATAAGAGGAGAATTAACCCTTAATAGCTACTCAAGGCAAAAGTCACCTTTACGATAAAAGGTGATTTAACCTCTAGTGTTGGGCTGTGATGGCAAATTGATCCAGTCCATTAGGGTAATGATGAAACTTACGCTTGACCTAAATTGATGCTTTACCATTGCCTACTAACTCAAAATAAAGTAGCCTATAACCCAGCCCAAAAATAAGGAGGCACGTGTGCTGCACTGGACCATTGATCACTTATTGATATGTGATGGGAATGAATATAAAAGGGTCTTGAGTGGTTGCCCTAATTGATGATTTTTCATTGTTTCTTGTACAACGCTTTTCTTTGAGTCTTTTCGGTTCCTTTAGTTTTCATTGTGTTATCTTAAAACATCTGGTTTTGGGATGATTCTTTGTGAATATTGTGTCTAAGTGATTCTTAGAGTGAAGGAAAGAGTTGATATCTACGTGATATCGTTTAGGTCCATGGAAGCATCAGCGATTCATATTTTGAGGGTTAGGGTTTGAGCCTTTTCTTTTGTACAAAAAGGTACAATGATTATGAGCCAAAAAAATTGATACTTTGATGCTAGTGAATATTTTGAGTTTGTAAATCTGTAGAAATAATCAATGTATTCTTGTTGGTTCTTTGATTTCTTGGGATAATATCTAGCAACTGAACAATTTTTCTTGTTGGTGGGTTTAATAATTATTTATTTATACCAGGAATAAACAAAGTGATATCAACAAAAATTTAAAGGATAATGTAGCTACGATTTCAAACTTTTCATTTTTTGCGGACTTTGTTGGTTGAAAGCATACAATGTAGAAATGATTAGTCAAATAAAACGCCGTGATCTAGAAAAAAATTAAATTTATTAGAGAAACTTTAAGTTTGAAGACCAAAAATTCGAACACCTAAAGTTGTATACTTAAGCTAAAATGAAATTAAAAAAATTAAAATTAAAATTAATTATAACATGTAATACATGACTCTCAATATAAAGAATTTCCAAAGTAGTATATAGATAGATAATTTTTATTTTTATTTTTGTGGTGGATGCAATTACAAGTCTACAACTTGTTATCTTGTCATTACATGAATTTTATATGCGTATATTAAATTTGATTATGGTCAATTCATCTCGTATGACTACTAATACTATTTTTAAAATTTTAATATGACTGAAGCATATTCAAGTGATATTATCATGACGGGAATAAATGCTCGTTGTTCTTCTTTTTTCTACTCAAGATTCTGTCCCATTAGATTTTATTGTAAGATTTGTTATGAAGCAACTTTTGTAGCATACTCAAATTAATAATTTTCTATTTCTCTTCATTAGGATTTTTGTCACCTGATTTTTCTAGTAAGATTTTAACAATGCATTTTCTTTGTATAATTAATGTTTATAACTTAAAAGGGCATTTACCCTTAATATAATTTAATGATTTTACTCCCGTATGTTGTAAATTGCATACAAGTTTCCCGAAAAGTGTAACAATTTTTTTTTTCAGCGGACCATAATGTCGACTAAATTCAAAGGAAGATAGATAAATATCTTATATGAAAAGGATATTGTTTGGAACTGTAACAAGAAAATATGAAACATAATTCACTACGATTATTATATTGAAAATATTGATGCGCAAGACAAGGATATACAATGATTTTCATTAATTGAAATCAAGGGAATAGATTTACTCCTTTTCTTTCGATTATGTTCCATTGGATTTTATTGAAAATGTTCTATTGAAACAACATTTTAATACTCTATTATTCGCAGTTTTTCCTTTGTTTGGTTTTTGTCCCATTCAATTTTTGCTAAATATTATATTAAACAAGATAATTATTGTCTAAATAGTCATTTAAGAGGAGTGTCGTAAACGAATTATTATTTGTGAATGACCATTATATCCATACAGTTCTAATCGTAACTTAAAAATATAGAGTTTTAGTTCTCAATATAATGCACAAAAATCTACTCATTTCTCTATTTTCTTCCCTTTTCTATCCAGTTTATAACATAAAGAATAAAATATTATGTTTTTGATTTTTGGGGTCTTTTAAATTTTATTTCTTGTGATTTGATACAGTTGGGGATTACCCAAGCTTTCCTAATCTGTTCGAAGTTCTCAACTACCTACCTGAATCTACTTAATATGCAGACTTGAAATTGGTTTGACATAAAAATCCCAGGAATATTTTGAATCACTCTTAGAGCTAATTCAAGGAAAGGGAAAATAGACAATTTGACCAACGTTCGTTATATTTTGGGCAAGAAATCTGTTTTATTATATTACACTTCAAAAGTAGTTTTTTGCTGTTTAGTTGAGGGAAAATGCAATTTAAATCTATTTTCTAGATATCCTTTGAATTTTGACTTCACCTTCAATTTGTTGTTGATGCATGACGACTAAAGATAAATTGAACGGAACAAAGAATAAAGGTTGATGTGGTTGTGCCAAATTCATTGAGAACATTTTTATTCTGTTTATTGTTTGTATTTTGTGAAACCAAATTGAAATTATGCTTTTCTTAATTGAAATCGTAATGGAAAAAACATTGAACTACTAGCACTCAATAGAATTAAAAAAGGAAACTAGAATAATAAAGGAAAAATAAGTAACTATTTTTAATTTGTTGAATTAGATTTCCCTAATACTGTGTGCTAACATACAAACACATAAATAGGACTAAACCAAAATTTCAAAATGACTTTATCGTACTCGAATAATCTTGTCGATAGTGGGCTTCATGGTCTTAAAGATATAATTGTATGTCGCTTCAGTTGGGTGTATCGAGTCGAAGAAAATATACTCCGAGGTATTGGAACAAACATGTGATTCTCCATTACACAAAAAAGTTGCTTCTACAAGCCCGCTTCCACAGCAACCGACATTGTTCTCATCAAAACCTGCAATTCCTTGTGAATAATTTTTAAATTATAGGATATAAACTATGAAATATATGCATTTACTTAATTTTCGATAATGGTGTCCAAATGCTGGAGCTGTTTGGCATTACTTTTGAAAAGTCAAAATGAGTTTTTAAGATCCAAAAACTAATTTTGCACCCATTTGATTAATTTTATGAAAGTGCTTTCGGTAGTTAGAAGAGTTTTTAGAGAAAATTGGTTTATTGTAGCTTTCTCTAAAAGTACTTCTGGAATATGAAGTATTTTAAAAAATTAGTTTCCAAGTAAAAATTAAAATAATTTTCTCAAAAAACTGTTTTATAGAAAGCAAAAGCAAAAGTCATGCCAAATGGGCCATTAAACCAGTTCATTGGTTGGATTTTTTAGTCTTGGAGATCCATGATGACTGAAAAATAGACAAGTAATTGAAGGTTGGTTACACTCACCAAGTTGCGAGGGATTTTGTATTATGTTGATCAACGGTTGATGAATGTCGAAATAAACAATCATGGGGCCATCATTAGTTTGCATAGCCTTTATTTCATTCTGGAGCTTCTGATTGTAATCAAGTGCAAGGGAGGTTAATGATTCAAAACATGCACGGCGAGTGAATGTAACTCCAGAAGTAAGGGTGATTACGATCGGTAGGCAACCCATAGGCGGAAGCCCCACCAAAGCTATCAATCGAGCCCCCTCATTGATTAGACCCTGAATATTGGGGCAGAGTTAGAATTTTAGAATTGTGAGGGCAAAATTGAAAACTATTAAGGATTTTTTTTTGAAAATCATGTGCAAAATCTTGAAAAATGTTTTGAATTTAAAATTTAGCGTGGGAGCGGTGATCCCAGTTTTTTACATGCTTCGACATGAATGATTAATTTGATGGACTGACCTGTATAAATTGTTTTTGATGCTGCAATATGAATTGCTGGTAACCGGTTATATTGTATATTTCACGTCGATATGGTATGCCATAATAATTGACCACGAAGTCGTTTGTACCGGCGCTTATGAGGAAAGCAGCGTTATTTATCAGACTTTTTGTTCTTTCCTCTCCAATTGAATTTACAAGTTTTATTTTGTACTCTTTGAAGTATTCGAGTTGCTTTTGCACTGGAATCACGCTCTGCAACATTAATTACGAACAAAAACAACATAAAAGTTACAGACATTTATTATCTCTAATTTAATGTGTTCAAATTACAATCAAATCCCAATTAAGAAATGCTCACTTTTCCATTTCTTATTCTAATTAAAGTGTATTTATTGTTTTCTTTATATATATTTTTTTGTTGGCGTAGGACCCGTAGCCGCTACTCGTGAGTGCGCACTGGGTAAACCTCGCTCCATGTGCAATAGCTCGCAAACCACACATGAGAGATAAACCGCACTAGGCAAGCCGGGTGCGACGGGCTCGACTGAGTAAGTGTTGGCAGGGGATTCGAACTCGTGACCTTCGGTCTCCGCGTTCACCTGCTCCACCAATTCGGCCACACCCGAAGGGGTATTGTTTTCTTTATATTGGTTCTTATAGTCATTAATGAACAGTTGATCTTTATTATTCGACTTCATGCAAAATGTATAAAAGTAAACGCGTGCATTTGTGTGTGTGTGAGAGAGAGAGAGAGAGAGAGAGAGAGACGCTTATTTGGGCCGTAAACGGGTCATATCCTGAACCAGCAGAAGCGAAACAAACTCCTGTCATCATCTCCTCAAGGCTAAGCGTCGGGTCCAAATAGGGTGGCACGTAGTCTTTGATCCCAATATAACTAGCTGTTAATTGAGTAAAAGAGAACAAATTAATCGATCCAATAAATTTTCTATGGAGAATAAAAAAAGATACAGAATAAAAAAATGTTAATTACCTACAAAATCAGTGACAAGGCGGCCGTTGGTAAACCTTCCTGTGGGAACGTGGTTCACAAAATCTATTCCATAAGGTGGAAAGTTGGCTTTCAAAAGAGTTCCAATATAATTGTTGTTTCCAGAATCAACAGTAGAATCTCCGAAAACAAGAATGGCTGAAATCGAATGATTTAATAGAGCTTCACCTAAGGATGCTGAAATTATAACGAAAAGTAGGGCAAGATGCCACGATAATCTGTAGCAGGGAGTGAACATAGTGAATTGTGTATGTGTAAAAATGAGCCCTCCTACTTGATTTCCAATGCTGTTTATATAGTTGTAGAATTATGCATGATTAGTAAATGGATATACGAGAATTTATTAGGTTCCAGAACCTTTGTTTTATGGCCATATCCACCAATAATTTTTCTTCATTATTTGGTGGTTAATATATGGTAAAATTTCAAGTAATACTATGTAGCACTATTGGCATTTAGCACTAGACTAGGTGGCAACGAGTTGGTAGATGGCGCTCCAATTTAAACCATGGTAGTAAATATGATTATTCAAGTTATTCATTAAGTGAAAGCCTTGAAAATATGAGACTATCCTTGTATGGCCAAAATCATTTTTTGTTCTAATTTGGTGCTTGCTATTATGGAAAGTTATTGACGAGGTGAAAGTTTGGAAAATATGAAACCTTCCTTCTATGTGTAAAGAAAATACAGTGGAGAGAGATAGAAGGTGGATTGAGCAGTCTGGCACTACACACCAAACTCTGTATATTGACTGTGTTTATATAGCTTACAGAATAACAAAATAGATAACAAGGAGGATCTTTTGATAATGTTCTTCACCTAGGTTTGTTAATCAATCTTGTCACTAATAGTTTGAACAAATCAAAACCTTATCAACTAATAATTTGATTTCTTGGATTGCTACTGACTTCTGTACTTGAATCTTGATAAGGTACTCTGAAACCCCCTTGGAAACTGTTGGGTAGAGGACAAACCTTAGAAAAGTAAAACGTGATGCAGTTTGCTCTTTTGTAATGATGCCTGACAGCTGATCCTGAGTAGAGATAAACTTCACCAATATATCTTGATTCATAACCTTTTCTCTGATGAAGTGATAATCGATTTCCACATGCTTAGTTCTTGCATGTAATACTGAATTGGATGCCAAGGCAATTGCACCTATGTGATCACACCATAAAGTAGGTGTATTGGAAAGAACCACCCCTATTTCTCTGAACAACATGCATAGCCAATACAATTCTGCTGTTGCTATGGCCATAGATTTGTACTCAAGCTTCTATACTTGATCTAGAAAATAAATTTTGCTTCTTTGCTGTCCAGGAAATAAGATATTGACCTAGGAAAACACTGTAACCACTAGTACTTCTCCTGTTATCTGGATTTCCAGCCCAATCACTAACACAAAAGGCATTTAATTTCAAATCTGAAGGGGTATAAAACAGTCCAAAAATAATGGTTTCCTTCAGATATATTAGAACTCTTTTAACTGCCATCCAATAAGGTTTTGTCGGCATGTGCATAAATTGGAAGAGTTGGTTGACGGCATATGTAATATCAGGATGTAAAATGGTCTAATATTGTAATGCACCAACTACTCTTCTGTATTCAGTAGGGTCAGAAAGCAATGCACCAGTTATTGTAGACAATTTGGGACCAGATATAGTAGGACACGCCAGCGGTTTTGCTCCAGACATCTTGGTGCTTTCTAACAAATCTGCAATATACTTTGCTTGACAAAGGTGTAACCCAACGTTGCTTCTGTGTGCATCAACTCCAAGAATATAATTGATCTGTCCCAGATACTTAATCAGAAAAGCGTTCTTCAATTTGTCAATTAACTCACAGATTGCATCTTGATTCGATCCTGTCACAATTGTGTCATCTACATACCCTAGCACAAACATTTTCAAATCGTTAGTGCTAAGAGCAAAAAGTGATGATCTACTGAAGTTTCAACAAAGCCATACTCAATTAGTTGTTGGGACAATCTCCTAAACGAAGCTCTAGGGGCTTGTTTTAGCCCATAGAGTGATTTATGAAGTTCACACACAAAGTTTAGGAAATTATCATCAATAAATCCTCTAGCTTGCTCCATGAACACTTCCTCGTCTAAAACACCATGTAAAATAGCATAAGAGACATCAAGTTGTTTAATGTTCCAATGGAAAATAACTGCTAAAGTCAATACCAATCTTAAGGTGGATGGTTTAACTACAGGAGAAAAAGTCTTGTGGTAGTCAATTCCAGCTCTTTGATCAAATCCTTTAGCCACAAGTCTCGCTTTGTACCTCTCAATGCTACCATCAGGTTTTCTCTTGATCTTATAGACCCTTTTGTTTCTCACCACCTATTTATTGTTTGGTCTAGGACAAAAAGACCAAGTTCCATTCGCCATCAATTAATCAAACTCGCTATCCATGGTTATCCCCAAAAAAATGAATACAATATCTGATTTCGGCATAAATTTTGAGCGGGATCCGTTTAGTTATTTTGGAAGATCAAGATTGATTTGTGTTCTCCTTCGTGAAAACATCGAAATCATAATTTTCTTTCCAAAAATGATGCTCGGGTGAATGAAAATTGGAGCTCAAAGTAATGCATTGGAAAATGTTTTGTGTTAAAAGGAAACTAGTTGAAGTTATCCCACATAGGAATAGATAAAGACATGACTACTTTAAATATGATATCACTTTAGAATGATGCAATCATGTGTAACATAGAGGCTCTCTCTCCATGTGCACGTGCACATAGGGTGCAAATGGAGAGATTAACAACCGGATTAATGGTGGTTAATAACATAACTCCTGGTTGTTAATTCTCCATTATAGTCTATTTATTAAGCATTTTCTTCCATTGCATACACACAAAGAAAATTATTTTTCTGCATAAAATGAAAACAAATTTTTGAGTTTGCATACAAAATTAATTTCTTGTTAAGATCTTGGTGATAGTGTTCAGATACTAAGTTAGTTCATCAGAGAAGTATGTGCAGTGCTCAGACACTACTGATTTTTTCGTTGTATCTTGAGAAATGGAGGCTCAAACTAAACCTCAAGCACCTACGATGAGGGGACGAATCTGTTTTAAAGAAACCATGTTCACACAGGCCTCCGTTCATTCAATTAATTTGTTTTAAAAGCAATTTAGATTACTTGTTCCTGTTTTATTGTAATTAATAAATTATTTGATTTGTAATAGTTTGGCTAACATTCGGTTAGCTAGTGTCCGGTATATGTTTATATGGTATTTTAGTTAATTGCAAATCCCGTATGTGTTGCAAATCTGGTATGTGCAAAGTCGGTATTTGCAATTCCAGTATGTGTTGCAAATCCGGTATGTGTCCATCTGGTACTTGTTAAGCAGATATTCATTCACTATTATTTAGTCTAACAATCTTAAAACAGACTCATAACAGACAAATTCATTTTGGTTTTATTGAGAACTAATATTTGTTTGATTTTCATAAATGGCAACCGAACCAATCAATATGAATGCTGTCTCTGAAAACCTGACTATGGGTTTTGCTGTGCCCCAAGTACCAAGTTTTGTTGTGACTTAAGAGCTAAGTTTTGTTGTGGTTAAATTGCCAAACTATGTTATGACTGTGGCTCAACCAACTGGGCATGTCGTTACTGTTTCGATTAATCATGAGAAAATCAGAGAAATTCAATAATTTGAATTTCAGAAGGTGGCAACAGAAAATGTTGTTTTACCTGACCACCTTGAACCTTGCCAGATTCTTGACTGAAACTACTCCTAAACTCAAATGGTGCAAGGAAGATGTTTAAAGTGTTAGCGTACTTAATGTGTGGAAACATTCGGATTTTTATGCCCAAACTACCTCATGAACAACTTAGCAGACTCATTATACAATGTGTATAGTACTATGAAATTACTTAAGGAGTTGTGTGAGTCATTGGATCGGAAATATAAGACCGAGGATGTCGGGGCCAAGAAATTCATTGTTGGCCGATTCTTGGATTACAAGATGGTGGACTCCAAAACAGTAATAAGTCAAGTGGAAGAACTCCGAGTGATTCTTCATGAGATTCATGCTGAAAGGATGATTTTGAGTGAAACTTTCCAAGTGGCTGCAATTATTCAAAAATTGTCCCCCGTGTGGAAAGATTTCAAGAATTATCTTAAGCACAAGTGAAAGGAAATAAACGTTGAAGAACTGATTGTTAGACTTTGAATTGAAGAAGACAACATAAGTTCTGAAAAGAAGGAATTTAGTCCTATTGTGGCGAAAGCTAACGCTGTTGAGCACGGTCAAAGTTCTAAGACATTCAAGAACAAATCTAGGACATCTGGTGGAAAAGGTACTAAGTTGGACCGAAAGGAGGCATTTCTAAGAAGAAATTTCAAGAAAAATGCTTCGATTGTGATAAAGTAGGCCACAAGTCTTCTTAGTACAGATTGACAGAGAAGAATAATAAAAAATATGCAAATGTAGTTGACAACATGGCACATGATGTGTCGAGATGAATATCGAAGCCATTGTTTCTGAAGTGAACATGGTGAGTTCTAACCCAAAAGAGTGGTGGATTGACACCATTGCTACAAGGCATGTGTGCTCTGATAAAGTGTTGTTTGTTGCATTTGAAACAATTGAAAATGTGGAGAAGTTGTTCATGGGAAATTTAGCAACTTCTAAAATCAAGGGTTAAGGAAAAATAGTTTTGAAGATGACTCCGGGAAAAGAACTGACTCTTAACAATGTGCTATATGTGCCGGAAATTTGCAAGAACTTAGTGTCCGGGTCGTTTTTGAATAACCATGATTTTCGTATTATATTTGAGTAAGACAAAGTTATTTTTTCAAAAAGTGAAATGTTTGTCGGAAAANACAATGTGCTATATGTGCCGGAAATTTGCAAGAACTTAGTGTCCGGGTCGTTTTTGAATAACCATGATTTTCGTATTATATTTGAGTAAGACAAAGTTATTTTTTCAAAAAGTGAAATGTTTGTCGGAAAATATTATGTTTTCGATGGTATGTTTAAACTGAATGTAATGGTTATGAAGTCGAGGATCAATAAAGTTAATTCTTTTACTTACTTAGTTATGTCTTTCAATTTGTGGCATGGTATATTAGAACATGTTGATTATGATACATTGCGAAGATTAATTAATTGAACTATATATCGGCATTCCATATTAATTCTAAACATAAG
>CAIGRP010091145.1:0-36582 GCA_903798385.1 Fraxinus cuspidata | reverse complement strand
AAAAAATAAACAAAAAAAGATTACCTTAGTGCAGAAGTGGTGAAGCTACATTTGTAGGCATTAGATTGCAAAGCTTTTTTGAATGTTAGGGCCTTCATTCACATCATTCTTTCTGAATGCCGAATTTCACCTGTGCTTTGATCAAACAAAATATTCATTCAGATTATTCGATGTTCTTTTATCTAAGTGGCCTACGAAAGAAATCCAAACAAAATGAGAAGGAAAGAAAAATTAAGAAAAAAAGAAGTGTTTCAGAAAGCATCAAATTTTCAATATTTTGGGAAAACGAAATTGTAGCCCCTGTTCTTTCAATTTATTTAACCTTAAATCCTTAATAGTACCTCAAAAAGCATTTCGCAGTAGCTTTACAAAAAACTTGCTAAAATATGTCGTTGATAGCAAAAGTTTTGAGAAAAATTTGACTATCAACACAAGGCCACAGTGGAAGATTGGCATGATGCGGTTTAAGTTTCAGATTTTGAAAAATCACTCTTTTTCCCTTCACCTTAAAAAACACACCAAATCATTCAATTCACTCAATTATTCCAAATTAACACATATCCAGAAACAAGAATAAAATTGTAAAAATCCAGAGTGCAATAAAAATAAGTTAGTGTAAATACCATCATGAATATCATCATCATTAGGGAAATGAGAGGCCTCGTCTTCAACAGCAGAAGCCCTATACTCCTTCAATTAAAGTGAATAAAAAATGAGAATTATTTGGCGGAAAAACAAACTCGGTAGCAAAATTATAATAAACAAATTCGAAGATAACCTTGGTAAACTCTAGAGAGGAGAAAAAAAACCAAAGAAAAGAAGAGAAATAATTAAAACATCGTCAAATGAAATAAGTAAAAGATAAAGGTAATGGCTACGAAATTTCATTGAAGAAGCTCAGATCATCATCAAACTCAAATGAAGATTGTAGATTTTAATCTGCTTGGCCACACACACTCTCTCTCTATAAAAAAGGAAGTTCCTTTAGAGGAAGAAATGAGAAAATACAGGAAGAAAGCACGGGGAACTTTTGAGACCATTCTTTCGAAATTTACATGAAGCTATTACAAGAGAAAAATAAATAGCTCACCTGTAGACTTGCCACTCATAAGGAGATCCGTAATTATAGTCTTTGTTGCAATGATGCTCAAATTTTAAGGCTACCTAGAAAGGTCACGGAAATGTTACATTTGCATAAGAAATGCTCATTGCTGCAAGCTACAAAATACGGAAAGCATGTAATTCTACAGCTCTTGGACCCCATATGGATTCGGGGGATTTATTTGCCGACCAACATACATTTGCCCAAATCTTCCTTTCCCTAGTTTCCTCTTATTTCAATAAGCTGGAGAACCACCAACCTCAACTTGTTTCACATAAAGAAAATTCTAATTAACAAAGACACAAGGTAAGCTAACCCATAAATTTTACATCTAAATTTTACACACGCTAGCTATGTGCAACAGAACCTTGAAGAAAACCATCTGGCATAGAACCACAAATGATCTCACTTATCAGCAAGAGCTCACTTCCTTGTACAGAACCAAAATATTAGTGACTACATTTAAGGTAGCTAACAAAAGCACCGCGGAGTGGACAAGTAAGCAAAAAAACACTTCCCTTTTTTTTGTTAAAGCCGATAAAAAATTGAACTTTCTAGATAAGTAATCAACCGAATAACGTAACACATTACAGAACAAATATATTGAGCCAGAAATGCACAATAAATTCCACTGAACATTGCTCCACCAATACCCATATTTGATAGCAAAGCACCTAGAGTTTCCCTTCAATTCTGAAGCACGATTTTCTCAAACAAATCCCTCAAAAGAACAATTTTTCAACGGTACTACACATAAACAGACACCCAAACACCAACACCAACAGACTCGAATTCATTTGAGAAAGGAATATACAGCTCTCTTTAGCAAAAAAATGCCATTTACGCACTCACAAACCCCAAATAGAAACTACTTGAGTAAGATTGCTAAAAAATGATTCAACCTAAAAAATTTACCATCTAGTCCATCTCTATTTCAAAAGCCAACAACTGCTAAAATAAATCCATAATTTAAACATCAAAATAACATACATATAATTGGAAAATATTTCAAGAAAATTTCATCATACCCTTTCGTGCAGATTTTTTTTTTCCAATTTTCTGAATTTTCCTACCAAAATACTTAAAAGAAACTAAACTACATTAAAAATTAGAGCCCAATCAGTCAAGTCCAAACCATGTGGGTAGTCGAGGAATGGCAACAATATAAAAACAGATTTGTATTACATTATGGATGGTTAAAGTGATATTAATTTAGCAAGTCGTTCCTTAGGATGACATATGGCCATCTATTTGGTATTTGGTGATTAAAGAGTGATCATTTTGACGGTCGTTCGATATTAAGATCCCATGTTCTTACTCGAGCTCACTACAGAATATATACTACAAAATTATATTCCGAAGGAACTTGTACTCCATTTCATCACTATATCAGCTAATCTAATGAAATGAGAATACCAATAGAACATCTTAAGCCATACCAAATATAGTAGAGAAGAAGATAACATGGAACGAAGAAAACATTTACTTGCTATATAAATCGAAAGATAAGTTCAAACTTGAAAACTTGTGCATATGAAATCAAAAAGGGTAACACCCCATTTTCCTTCGAAATAATAAAAGTACATAAGATTTCAATAACTAAACAAAAGAACAGCTAACCTGTTAGTAGTTTTTTGTCTTTTGCACGAATATGATTATCCATTAGTATCAGGATCAACGAGAATGTAGAAAGTATTAATTGAAACAAATGTCTACTGTAATCTTTCTTCTACATAAAGTCATCATGTCTGTAGAAACTGATTCTATTGAATATCCTAGAATGAAGCATTATATGCATTTCAGCAAAAAAATTGGCCTACAGAAGAAATATTTTTACGTTAAACTAAATTAGCATCATAAATGTACATTTAAATTAAGTAGGGAATGAAATATTATAGTAAACATTAAATAGTTTAAATACTTACCCATTATTTGCACAAGGTAGATATAGTATGATGTCTACCACTATTAATGTGTTTTGATTTTTCCTTATATCTTGTCCGTAGGTAAAAAACTCATAAGACGTTAACAATGCTTGGGTTAAATTGATTACTGCATTTGAATATGCCTTAACTTGTTGTGGCATATGAATATTGTGGCTATAGACAATATTTGGAATTTTCATACGGGGATATTCACAAGAAAGAGATACCAAGTGTTCTTTGGGTACGAACATGGAATTAATAAATACTTTCATCTTATCCACAGACGACTAGCCATTGGCAAATTGTCATTTACGTACTCTTGTGAGATGGTTAATTCCACTGAATGTCTACTGGCACTCCCACCTCGTATGTCTTCTTGTAACACCATTTGACGAGTACAATCGTTTTCATATTTGAAATCTAGAATTGCATATTCGTTTGAAACAGGAGTAGAATCGTTGTTGATGAGCCGCCTCAACAATTTTAACTCCAGATCAAGATTCTAATAGAATATATTGACATCCGACCTCTGAGGTCGTTAAGTACAGTATGTTGTACGCATTAAACTCATTCTAATTTAAGCTTGGATGTTTGAGATCAGATCGTATTAACTATTGCCGAGGTTCGAGGGGATATAATGATTGAAGATTCCTTATACATTGTACAAATAGTCAATTAATAAGTGATATTTAGAAGGTCTTACATCAGCGCCCACCAATACCACCAATCAAATGCCTTAACTTCATTCCCTAATTAGTTCATTAATTGAAGGGGGATCACATGTTAGGTTAACTCATAATGACTTGACAGAGCCAAGCTCAGTAAGTAATCCAAACATGCCAATGATGTACTTTCTCAGCTCGATACTGTAGCTGATAAGACAAGACAATGATAAATGCATCTAAATCCTTCCCTATAAAAGAGAGGATGCGAGTCTTAGAAAAAAGAAGAGAAAAAACTCTAAACAATTGATATTTCAAATATCTCATTGAAGAAAAATAGTAAACACTTGTAATATAATTTGCAAGTCATTATCAATAAAACTCTTATTTTCATTTTAAGTTGGCTTGAATCTTGTTCATACAATTTTCGACGTCAACAGTTTGGCACTAGAATGAGGGCCCTAGCTTGTATGAACAGCCCCATCTCTCCATAAAACCTGTGATAAAGTACTACCATGGAGGACGTTTCAGCATCAGGGAATCAATCCCACACTTGTCTTGGACAAACTAGTTTTCCCCCACAATACAAAAGAGGACGAGGACGAAATGAAGCGGCGACCCTCAAATGACCATCATGAGAGAAGCTATTGTGAGGTTGACTAACGCACTCAACATATTGGAATGAAACAAAACTCATGTTCTTCCACTTTAAACGGAGATGGAGATAGGGAGAAAACCAGACGACCTCCCAGTAGAAATGCTCTCCATTTTTCAGGAGATGAATCCCCCATAAGCCGAGCTAAGGTTGCATGTGCTACAACACTTAAATATATTTCCTAGCAAGGAAATCACTCAAGCATTGCTCATCAGCAAAAGCTAAGGTTGCATGTGCTGCAACACTTACATAAATTTCCTAGCAAGGAAATCATTCAAGCCATGCTCATCGGCAAGTTGAGCTAAGGTTGTATGTGATACAACACTTAAATAAATTTTCTAGCAAGAAAATCACTCAAGCCTTGCTTATTAGCAAGCAAACTAAGTTTTCATGTGTTGCAACACTTAGATGAATTTCCTAGCACGAAAATCACTCACGCCTTGCTCATCAGAAAGCCGAGCTAAGGTTGCATGTGCTGCAACACTTAGATGAATTTCCTAGCATGAAAATCACTCAAGCCTTGCTCATCAGCAAGTCGAGATAAGGTTGCATGTGCTGCAACACTTAAAATAAATTTCCTAGAAAGGAAATCACTTAAGCGTTGCTCATCAGCAAGCTGAGCTAAGGTTGCATGTGCTGCAACACTTAGATAAATTTCCTAGTAAGAAAATCACCCAAGCCTTGCTCATCAGTAAGCTGAGCTAAGGTTGCATGTATTGCAACATTTAGATAAAATTCCTAGCAAGGAAATCATTCAAGCCTTGCTCATCAGCAAGTTGAGCTAAGGTTGCATGTGCTGCCACACTCAGATAAATCTTCATTCAAAGAAAAGCACTCAAGCGTTGCTCATTAGCAAGCCAGCTTAGGTTGCATGTGCTGCAATACTTAGTTAAATTTCCTAGCAAGAAAATCACTTACGTATTTCTCATCAGCAAGCCGAGCTACGGTTGCATGTACTGCAATACTTAGATAAATTTCCTAGCAAGAAAATCATTCAAGGCTTTCTCATCAGCAAGCCGAGCTAAGGTTGAATGTGCTGCAACACTTAGATAAATTTCCTAACAAGGAAATCACTCAATCCTTGTTCCATCTGCTGCAACACTTGGATAAATTTTCTAGCAAGGAAATCATTCAAGCTTTGCTCATTAGCAAGCCAAGTTAAGGTTGCACGTACTGCAACACTTAGATAATTCAATATATTACAAGGTGCATGACAGCTCATTTGCAATTCAAAATGTGACACTTGTTCAAGACATATGTTGCTGTAATAATTGTAAAAATGGGAAAACGAGCCAATTGTGTTCAAGGTTAGTACGTCACCAAGGCGAGCACCGACTTGGGGGGTAAATGTTGACATCCGACGTCCGAGGTCGTTAAGTAGAGTTTGTTGTACACATAACCTCATTCTAATTTAAGCTCGCATATTTGAGATCAGCTCGTATTAACTATTGCCAAGGTTCGAGGGGACATAATGATTGGAGATTCCTTACACATTATACAAATAGTCAATCAATAAGTGACATTTGAAAGGTCTTACATTAGCGCCCACAAATTCCACCAATCAAATGCCTTTGCTTCATTCCTTAATTAGTTCATTAATTGTTGGGCACTGTATGTTAGCGCCCACAAATTCCACCAATCAAATGCCTTTGCTTCATTCCTTAATTAGTTCATTAATTGTTGGGCACTGTATGTAAGGTTAACTCGTAATGACCTAACAGAACTGAGCTCAGTAACCAATCCAAACATACTAATAATGTACTTTCTCAGCTCGGCTCGAGAAAAATAGGTTCGAGCTTTTTTGGGCCCGAGCCGAGCCACAAGCTGAAATTCAAAGCTCGGGCTCGGCTCCCGAGACGAACTGAGCAAAAGCTCGACCAAAAAAATAAGGCTCGGCTCGAGCCAGCTTTTGGCTCGAGCCTTAGCGGGCCGAGCCGGCTCGTGTTTTTTTAATTCGTTAAAAATCTATAATTTTTTACAATATATTTAAAATTTATGCGTGTTATAAATAATAACTAAATATGAATATATATAAAAAATACATTTAAACTTAAAAAAAATTAATTTTTTTTATATTACTTAGTCATGGGCCGGTGACGAGCCACAGGCCGGGCCGAGCTCAAGGCCATGCCCCAAAATGGGGCTTAGCACGAGACGGGCCTGACTTCGAGCTTTTTTCAGGCCGAGCCCGAGTCAGTGAGCTTTTTTGCCATCCCTACATCTTCCCAATATGCACTGCATATTATTTGTTTGAAATTAATGAAATCAAAATAATAATATTTAAGTTAATGAAGTATAATTAGATTGGTTATCTTGATAGATTTTTTGTTACCCAATCTCTAACTGTTGCGTATCTGTCCATAGAATAGTATTCCAAAATTTGTCGATGGTCTTGAAGAATGTATTTTTTTTCCTTTACATTTTCTTTCTTTTGCCAATTTTGTAACATCTTCAATTTGTTGAGATATTGAAGCATGCTTTAAAACAGGGCTCCTATGGACAGGAACATCTTGTCGAAGGGAACCTATAATAGCTTCTATGTTTGATTTCCAGTCCGATAGTTTGTTCAGCATATTTCCGTTATGTTCATCAATGTAGGATAGTACTGAACTCAAACTGGTATCTCCATAATGTTGCATGCTAGATTGTATGTCTTGATAGTGTTCTTCCTGCCACTGTTGCTGTTGTTGGAAGAACTATTTTTGGTTGTCAAGAAGTGTTTGGTATTGAATTTCTTGTCTTCACTATTCTTCAGAAATGCGTGTGCTAAACAAAGTATCGCACAACCTTGGAATATCCATAACTTGCATGCTGGATTGCATGTGCTCGGGTTTCTTGTCTCTTAGATTCTTCAACAATATTTGTTTTTAAGTTGTCGCACAAACCTGCGACATCTGTAATATATGCTCCCTATATAAATTTTGCATCTGTTCTATTTCATCCCGAGTTACATAATTGGAGCAAATAGGAGTAGAACTGGGTCCAGCTCTAACTGCAGTGTGTTGTGGGATTTGTGGGGGTACATTGTTCAATTCCTCAGTTACAATACCATATAGTATATTATGGTAGTTGTCTTGTAGAAATGAAAGAGTTGTCTACCATGGTGCCTGCAATTCTTCTTCTGTAGGCTATAATACTGCAAGCACTTCAACTGTAATTGTAATGTACTATTTTAATAAGCTATTTTGAATTTTTTTTGGTAAAGGAGAAAAAATATAATTAACTGAACAATGTAATGTAATAAATGAATATAAGTAAATAATTACATTACCTCTTGTGTAGTTAAATATTGTTTAACTATTTTTTCGGATAGCATTTTGTTTGGCTTCCACTTATGCATCATTGGACACTGTAATGTTGTATGTCTACGACATCCACATTTTAGGCCAACTTGTGGAAATGCTTCGTATATCCAGTACTGAAAGATAATTGAAAATAAATATTCGATATATATGATTTATGCAAGTAAAGTAAATTATATGTAGATTAGTGATTAATAAAAGAATAGGAGAAAAATATCTGGAATGCAAGTGGATATCCATGTAATGAATATTTACATTCGTTTGGTTTATTCTGTTGCATTCTCAGTACTCGTTCTAGGTGGTGTTCTCGCAGTGAGTTTAATAAAACAAAGTACGCTCTACGACCCCATGGATATTAAAGGAAGTCGTGAAGGTCTTCAATCATGCCTAGAGTTTTGTAATCAATGTATCTTCCAGTAGATTTTAGAATACATTCTACTAACATTACCAGTCCAAGTTTGAATTTATCTTCTTAATCTTCACATAGATGAAATTCTTCAAAAAACATTCGCATACTAATTCTTTTCGTACCATTAAAGTATTGATTTCGAAGCTGATCATTGTTGAAGTTAAGATTCATAAATATTTCGTTCAAAGTAAGCCGGTGATAAGATAAAACTCTTGCATACCGAAGCGGACCAAATGGTCATCTAACTTTACCCAAATTTCGCCATCTTTACCACAATTGATGAGCCTCATTATAAATTTATGATTAATTTACACCTGAACTGTTGTTCTTCTTTCACTCTATAAATAATTCCATACAGCAGCTACTTGAGAAGCTAACGGAGTTTTGAAAACTCTATGATCGAGTCTGGGGTGACATCTTATTTGTATTCGATGTCGTGCAAATTGGTTATATTACTTAAAGACCTAAAAAATCTACCATATGGATTTATTTTTAATATTTCTATTAGAAGAATCAAAGTAGATTCTATTAAATTTTCTGAAATTGTCATACGATTTTGAATTTTGTTTTTTGTGTCATAAAAATACAATTGCNCTAAAAAATCTAGTATACGGATTTACTTTTAAAATTTCAATTAGAAGAATCAAAATAGATTTTACGATTCTGAATTTCATTATTTGTATCATAAAAATATAATTGCATCTAATTTGGCATATTATTTTATGGCATGAGTTGATTTACATAATAATATACATGTCCCTCAACTCTAAATGTGTAAATACGTCGGTATGCTTTAAAGAGTTACTTGTCGTACTTCACACCAAATAAAGTGAATGCAAAGTAATTATTATATCCACGTGAAAATTTTTTGAATTTCATACATGTAGGTTCTTTAGAAATAAATAAATCATACAATTCATTTGGTGAATCAGGCATAAAAAGCAGGGTTCTAAAAAGCGCGCCTAGGCGGGAAGCGTGATGAAAACGCTTCACCTTGAGCCTAAGCGGGAATTAAGTGGTCCACGACAATGTTGGCTTAATACTTGCCTAGGCATTCCTAGGCACGCCTAGTTATTAGGGATGCCTATGCGCGCCTCCGCCTCAGTCCCAGATTTTAAGGGAGCCCAATTTTTCCATTTTTTTAAATAAAATTCATAGCCCAGACTCAATAGCCCACTATCCCTTCAAACTTCAAATATTCTAGACTCTAGAGAACTAAGAAAATGGAAGAACGGCGCAAAACCTCTCAATTTCTCCGCACACCGCACATATTTAGGTATCAGGTATGTATAACATTAGAAGGTACAAGAAATGATCAAAATGAAATAAGGGAGCTCGAGATTGATGATTTTGTATCGGAAAATTTGGAGGACGAATTAGATGAAGAAGAAGAAGATATTGAATTGGAATCCGATAAAGAGTTAGATTAGATAAGATTTGAGGTACAAGTTATCTACGTTATGTAATTATGATTTTGAAACTTATCTTTATGTAGTAATTATTAATTAAATACAGTATTTCATAATTTTAGATGTTTGGTATTTATTATTTGAATTATTTAATTTTTTTATAATGGTTAAAAATTTAAAATAAAATTTGAAATAAAAAATGCTTTTTTACACCTAGGCGAAAGTAAAGTTTGGCCTCCACGCCTAGCCATGCCTTACGCTTTTTAAAACACTGATAAAATGTTTTACTATTCCATCACAGTAACAAAAACCTTTTGTTTCTCTATAAAATTTGCGTGCACGACAATACTTACAATAGTTGCATGTTGGTAACACATATGCATGTTGGTAACCTTCGATTTTGTTGTTGGCGAATGAAAGTATATGATTTTCTTGTGCCTTCGAAAATAATTTCAGGATTAATAAAATCAGGCTCTTCATTGCCAGTTGTTTTTAGAGAATTCATCAGGACGATTCATTTACCACTGATCGAAATAAAGTAGAAAATATTTTAGTAGTCAAACAACTAACAAATGATAATAATACTAACTTTAGCACAATGTCAAATAAAATTGATGGATAAAAGTCATAAAAATCTATCCACACGGTGTGTGGACATGGACACTGTGTCCACGTCATCTCCGCGCAATGTCCGTAATGCCTGGACATCGTGTCCGCGCTACGTGGACACGATGCCCGTGTCCGCGCTGCAGTACACTGAGATACATATTATTTTATCAATTACATTTGACATAAAAAATTTCCTTCTCTCTTGTTGCTTATGATCAATGTTTTGATCTATATAAATAATTTAACTAATATGCAGTAGATTGTTAAAGTTTTAATTTTTATTGTTAAACATTCATTTTCTATATCTTGTAAATATATATAAAGATAAAGAAGCAGAAATACGAGGAACAATTTTGGAAATGTTGTTGCAGCAAATTTAACTTGTATAAGAACTTTTAAATTAATAAAAATACAAAAATTAAGAAATGACCAACAGTGAGAGAATAAACGTTGAGGGGAAAATTCAAGTTTAAACTCTTCACGTTGCTCGGAGAGATCAAGCAAATCTTCTGGGTTTCTTTGGGGTTCCTTTGTAGAGTACACACTGAGAGAAAGTGGAGCCACAGACGACGAACAATGGAGGAGTGTGACATTACGAAATTGGTTGTTGCAATTGTAGAGAGAGTCTACTACTTTAACTGCACCATAGTCTCTGAGTGAAATAAAGATTTTGGTTCCTCTCTTGTTAAGAAGACAAAAATGAATAGTAAAAATGAAAGGAGAAAACAAAATTTAGGGAACGAAGAAGTGACTGTAGCAAATTCAGATGAAAATAGGATAAATGTGAAAATTCATGTGACATAAATGAACATTGATCAAATGGTTCTCTCTTTTAAGATGAGGGAACTAAGGCTACCTCTTTAGGTTTTCTTGTGTGTGACTCACCTTCTCCTTTTTAGCTTGTGACCGTCGCCAACTCACCTATGCCGAACGTTCCCTATGCCTCTGATTTCCCATTTTTGGGCTTCTATTGCGACCTCTATTTTGGATTTTCTCTTTCATGGTTTCAACCAGTTTCTTTGTGGCTTATTTGAGATCTTTGGAACCAATTTACATGGTGCTACCTTGTGGTTGTCGGCATAAATTTGAACCCTAATTCATTCACCACTGTTACACTTTTTGTTTGGCAAAAGGGAGTTCTTCATTTTTCAATTTCTTTCATTTAAATTTCGTTTGATATCTTTTTTTTTTCAATTTGTTGTGATTAAATTGTGTTTATAATTTGGTTTTGCAAGGTTAGTTACTCTACAAAGTGGTGTCATTGTGCAATTGTGCAAGTGGTCTGCCTCTGCTCATTTTGTAAAAGGGAAATAAAATCCTAAAATTAATTCGTATATCTCATTTTGTATGGAATGGAAGATTCGTAACTAGATGATCCCTTTTAATTTTCTGCAATAGCAGGTCATCATGTAGGGTGACCATTAGGTTTGAGGGTTACCGTGTGAGATAATCATTGTCTGTTGCTAGATAACTGTGATATCATCATGTTTGATTATTTGACTATTGCGTAATTTCTATTTTTGTTACATTGATTATTTCATTAGAATTATCACCTAGACCTTCTCGCTCGACCATTCCTTTGATTTGTGATCGCAGAACTCACGAAACTCTGAAAATTTAGAACGATGTATATTACGGCCTTGAGGACATATTCTTTGTGAATATTTTCTTTAAGGCTGTGCTGTGCTATGTATCTTCTATGTTAAGATGTCTATGCATCATTTTGGCTTGGGTACCTTTAACAATAAAAGTTACTTTTTATTTGGTAACAAAAATGAAAAGAATTTCGGTACAGTAAAAAATGTCAAGGCCTTTGATAACTTTTTTTCTGCTAATATGAACAAGGAACAAAAATATTCTGTGTGAATATTTTCTTAGAAGCTGTGATGTGCTATGTATCTTATTTGTTAAGATGTATATGTATCATTTTGGCTTGGATACCATTAACAATAAATGTGACTTTTATTTGGCAACAAAAATGAAATGAATTTTGGTACAATAAAAAATGTTAAAGCCTTGATAACTCTTTTTCTGTTAATGTGAACAAGGAATAGAAAAAAATACAATGAACTTGCATATACCTTTATTGTCATGTATTTATCTAACTCTCTTTTGCATAAAGTGGGTGAACATAATTTTACTGAAAACATTGGAAAAATCTAGAAGAACTTCACAAGACACAATCTACTCCTAATAAAATTTTCTTACCTGAAGGTTTCTTAAGTTTTAAAATCAATCATTTAAAGGAATTGGATGACAATATCGATGTTTTCAATAAACATGTACAAGATGTTGACCTCCGTCAATTAAGAGTTCATTGAAATAGTTGAAACCGGTTTATATCCCATGCTAAGATCATCATTTTAGAGTGGAACTCCCAGTTTAGCTCAGCCCAGCATAACATCCAACTCAGCTTGGTTTATCTTCAGATGGAAGGAATTACCGTTGTCATACATCGAACATCATCATTAGACTCTGATTTTCCTCATTCCAATCATTTCATGACAAGTGGCAACCATCATGAGGCACCCAAATTACTTTATTGCAAGATTCTTCATGTCAAATCACCAAGAGAATTATTCAATGAAGAACATACCTTAATTCATTGAAAATCATTCTTTATTAGTGGATCTTGATTTCAGATTTTGAATATTGAAGATCAACTATAATCTCTTCTTGTTTGGTTTCTTAATCTTAATCTTTAATATTGATTATTGGTTCTTTTGGTTCTTGAATTCGTGTTCTTGACTTTGGCTTCTTACTTCATAATCTTGATTGTTTCGATTCTTACTTGTTGATTTTGGGTTTTGGACCTTACTCTTCAAGATGTTTTCTCAGATATTCATATGTTGATGGGATTTCACAAAAAATGAGAATTATATATGAATTGGAGACTATATCCCTATTTATATTTTCATATATATTCGGCCCATTATCAAACACAATCCTAATGGATTCAGTCTTTATACATATTTAGCCCACACTTTATTTAGATGTCCAAAATTCAACAACTTAAATTCTTTATTAGATCACTTTAAATGGATTTAACTTTAAAATAGTCTTTGTGCACAATTAATTCCATATGTAGGCATACATAACAAATTCCCAACAATCTCTCACTTGGGCCATATGTGCTATCTTATAAATGTGCATAACTTTATGACGTCAAAACTTTTTCTATCATAACTGAAGCATCTCCGAACAATTTCATCCATCAATTATGTTAATATAGGATCAAAATGATATTTGTTACAAGTATCATAACTAAATCCACAATGGTTTCGTATATCAACATAATCAACTGACAAACTTCAAGTTAGCATGGAAATTACATGTAATGTGATCCAAACATGCATTTTTTAAGCTGGTCATACCTTATTCTTTAATGAGATCAAACCAAAACTTTAATCAGAGTGGAACTGAACTGAATACTTAACCTGAATATGTATAAGTATAAAAGTGTCTGAATTAGATAATAACCAAATACAAACTTCCTCTAAACTGGTGTATCATAAGAAATACAACACCCATGTGAGCATTATGCTCATGAAAGACCTGGGTGGTAGTTCTTTAGTAAGTAGATCTGCAATCATGGAGTTTGTCCTAATGTGCTCTATGGAACCTGATCACTCTGAATTATTTTCTTAAAATCTAGGACAAATTTCGACAACATCGAGCATCTGTTGGAATACAAGGCTGCTATTTTCACAAAATAACTTAAGTGATCTTTCAATTCCATCCAAAATGTGGAGTCTAATGACAAAATTTCACTGTCATATTCCATGAACAGAATATTTATGATATTCAATTGGTCTGATTTTCTGTAAGTGATCATGTAATCCTTAGTTCTCTATAGATACCGAATAACTCGCTTGGTTGCTTTACAAATATCCATTCCAGTTACTTAAATATTTGCCCAACATTTCAACAATGAATGCTATATTCGGATGTGTATAAATCTAAGCATACCTTAAACTCCCAACTGCTGAAATACATGGAATTTTCCATATTTCCTTCTATTTAAGCTTAACATGAAGCATTGATTGAGACTAAACTTGTCCCTTAACCATAGGTGTACCACTTGGTTTACATTCCTGCATCACAAATCTCTTAAAAATCTTATCAATATAGCTATTTTGTGATAATCCAAAAATACCCCGAGAATGATCCTGGTGTATTTGTATCCTTAACAAAAAAAAAAAGGTGTCACCAAGATCTTTCATTTCAAAATTTCATGACAGAAGTCTCTTGGTTTTGTGCAGTAAACCTATATCATTGCAGATAAGTATTTTGTTATCAATATACAATACCAATAAAATATGCTTACTTCCACTGAACTTGTTAATACACAACCATCAACTAAATTCATCTCAAAACCAAATGAAATAATTATTTGATGACATTTGTAATACCATTGATGAGAAAGCATGATTAAGTCATAAATTGTTTCTTTAATTTATAAATTATCTGACGTAGCTCAAAATCAAAATGTGTCACAAGCAGTGTTCTAAAAAGCGTAAAGCATTGCTAGGCGTGGAGACCAAGTTTCAAGCTTTTTGAGCTTAGGCGTAAAAAAACATTTTTTTATTTTAAATTTTTTATCATTGTAAAAAATTCAATAATTCAAATAATACATACCAAATATCTAATAATCATTGTAAAAAAAAAATTAATAATTCAAATAAATTAAATAATACATACCAAACATCTAAAAGTATAAAATAATGTATTTACTTAATAATTGCTACATAAAGATAATTTTCAAAATCATAATTACATAACATAGATAACTTGTATCTTAAATCTTTTCTAATCTAACCTTTTATCGGACTCCAATTCAATATCTTATTCTTCATCTAATTCGTCCTTCGAATCGTCAGATACAAAATCATCATTCTCGGGCTCCCTTATTTCATTTTGATAATTTCTTGTACCTCCTAATGTTATACATACATGATACCCAAATTAGTGTGGTGTGTGGAGAAATTGAGAGGTTTTTCATCGTTCTTCCGTCTTTTTTTCTGTACTTCCGTCTTCTCAGTTCTTTGGAGTCTGGAGTTTTTGAAGTTTGAAGGGATAGTGGGCTACTGAGTCTGGGCTGTGGGTTTTATTTAAAAAAAGGGAAAAATTAGGCCCCCCTTAAAATCTGGGCCTGAGGCGGAGGCACGCCTAGGCGTTCCTAATAACTAGGCGTACCAAGGAATGCCTAGGCGAACATTAAGTGGTCAACATTATCGTTGACTGCTTAATTCCCGCTTAGGCTCAAGATGAAGAGCTTTCATCACGCTTACTGCCTAGGCGAAACCTAGGAGACACTTAGGTGTGCTTTTTAGAACTCGGGTCACAATTGTCATAATAGTTCTAAAAGAGCCTTTCGTAGAAATCGAAGAGAATGTCTCTTTAAAGTCAATTCCTTCCTCTTAAATAAAGTCATTTACGATAATACGAGCCTTATATATCTCCATATCACCATTCAAATCCCTCTTAATTTTAAATATCTATTTACATCCTATAGGCTTCATTATATATGGTGCCAATACTCAAGTTGTTCTGTGTTGGATTTCTCACAAGAAAGAATTGCATAATGAGAACTCACCAACTCAACAAGAGAGAAATTTCAATTTTCTCACTAAAAAACAGCAACTCTAGCTTAGTGTTCAAATCCTCAAGATATGAAAAGAAGTTATTAGCAGTGTTTCCTCAACAGGTAGCACTATAGGTTCAAATGATGATAACGAAGTCCCAGACTCTTATCAAAACGAAGATGAATGTTATGGCTTTGATTTAAATTAAAGCTAATGCATTTTAACTTCAAGTTCAACCGCAAGAAAATTCTACCTTCGATTAATTACTTCTGACTTTAAAAAGTGTTAGAACTTTATAAAAATCTAAATCTCAAGAACATGAATATCTAATTACTTTATTAAAAGATCATCCGTGTAAAATCGCCAAGAGAATTATTAAATACGGAACATACATTTATTTATTAGGAATGATTCTTTATTGTTGGATCTTGATTTCGGATCTTGAATCTTGAAGATCAATTGCAATCTCTTCATGTTTGGTTTTTTAATCTTTAATCTTGAATATTTACTCTTTTGATTCTTGAGTTCTTGTTCTTAACTTTGGCTTCTTGCTTAATAATCTTGATTTTTTCGATTCCATCTTCTTGATTGTTGATTTCCTATTATTGATTATGGGATTTGGATTTCGTTTTTTCAATATATTTTCTCTTGTATTCTTGTGTCGATGGGATATCATGAAAAATGAAAATTACATATAAATGGGGACCATAACCCTATTTATATTTTCATATGTATTCGGCCTATCATCAAATATGTTCCCAATGAATCTGAACTCTACACATATTTAGTTCACATTTTAATTAGATGTTCAAAGCCCAACAACTTAAATTTTTTATTAGATCACTTTAAATAATCTTAACTTTAAGATAGCTTTTGTGTACAATAAATTAAATATGTAGGTTAACATACATATTAAAACCCAACAAAAAGGACTTCCTCTTCAAAATAATTCAAGAAATTTTCAGTGAAAGTGAGCCCTCTACTTCAAATAATTCAAGCTCGTGTCAACTGTTATCAATTTTTCAGTAGCACATTTTCAATCATGGAAAAATTAAAGAATTCCTCAATATGGGAATTGTAGCCTTTTAGTGGATTTTGAAAAGTAAAAATCTTCAACAATTTATTTTCGAATCCCTTTTTCAAGTCCGAAATATGCATATATTGTTGGAATTTGGATTAGAGAATGAAAATAAATTATGGAAAAGTGACTTTCATGTGAAAATCGGTTCTAAGAAGATTGATTGCATATTTTTTGAGTACCCCAATAATAGTAGTGCGTATCGTTTCCTTGTGCATACATGAATGAATAATAATTGAATCGATTTCACGAATATTTTTCCATATAAAAATAAGGAAATTCCAATTTCAAATAAAAGAACTTATGGTACTACAAATGACACTTCAAATGAGAAAGAACCAAGGCATAGTAAAAGAGCTAGAATATCCACATCGTTTGGCTCAGATTTTCTAACATATATAGTAGAAAATGAACAAAAGCCTTTCAATGAAACAATGTCTACAATAGAAGCACCGCATTGAAAAGAAGCTATCAATAGTGAGACATATTCTATAATGCAAAACCATACGTGGAAGTTAGTTAATTTACCTTGTGGAAACAAGCCTTTAGAGTGTAGATGGATTTTCAAAAGGAAACTTAAACTAAATGGATCCATTGACAAATATAAGGTTAGACTGGTTGTCAAGGGATATAGACGAAAAGAAGGATTTGACTTCTTTGATACCTTCTCACCCGTACCTAGAATCACATCGATACGGTTGTTAATTACTATTGTAGCATTACATAATCTTCAGATTCATTAAATGATGTAAAGACAGTATTTCTAAAGGGCGAGTTAGAAGAGGAGATATATATGGAACAACCTAAATGGTTCATCTCTTCTAATCACAAACAAAAGGTTTGCAAATTAGTTAAATCCTTATACGGATTGAAACAAACTCCTAAACAATGTATCAAAAGTTTGACAAAGTAATGTTGTCTAATGAGTTTAAGATAAATGAGTGTGACAAGTGTGTATACATTAAACACACACCAAATGCTTACGTGATTGTATGTCTAAATGTAAACAACATGTTGATAATGGCCAATAGCCATGAAATAATGTTAAACACCAAGATAATGTTAACAAAACATTTTGATATGAAAGATTGGGTGTGGCTCCTGTAATACTAGGGATTAAGATATCTAGAACATCAAAAGAAATTATACTTTTCCAATCTCACTACATTGAGAGTATACTTAAAATATATAATGTAATTGAGGAAAGTTTAGCGAAAACCCCTATTGACACAAGTTTACACTTAGTCCAAAATACGGGTAAATGTGTGTCACAACTAAAGTATTCACAGGTTATAGGCAGTCTTATGTATATTACAAACTGTACTCAACCGGATATAGCATTTGTTGTCAATAAACTTAGTAGATTCACAAGTACTCCAAGCCATGATCATAGGAAGCTTTAATGAGGGTTCTTAGGTACTTGAAATATACTTTAAACTATGGATTACACTTCACAAAATATCCCGTGGTATTAGAAGGATATTGTAATGCGAATTGGATCTCCGATATAAAAGATTCTAGTGTACTAGTGGTTATGTATTTATCATTAGTGGAGCTGCTATATCATGGAAGTCGACGAATCAAACATGTATAGATCCATCAATGATGGAACCAGAGTTTATTGCTTTGGACAAAGCTCGAGAAGAAGTAGAATGCTTCGTAACTTTCTGGAAGATATTCCAATTTGGCCTAAGTTAGTACCTGCAATTAGTATACATTGCGATAGTCAATCGACTATTGGAAGAGCTCAAAGCAGCATATATAATGGTAAGTCTAGATATATATATGTCATAGATATAATACTATTAAGCAACTGATCTCTGATGGTATCATCTTCAAATATTATGTGAAGTCGAAAGAGAATATCGCGGATCTACTTATAAAAATTTTACCAAGAGATCAAGTATGTTGCCTATCGAAAGGAATGTGATTAAAGCCTACTATGTTAGGATCTTTGTAATGGTAACCTTACCTCGTTGACTGGAGATCCCCAAGATCTTAGTTTAAGGGGATAACTAAGTTATGAAAATTCAATGAAGTACTTGGGAAAATGTTTCCTAACTCATTCCAATGATAATTAAAAGTGATTTCTACAAAATGTTAAGATTAAGATATCATTTTAATTATTCATATATCTTGATAAGGTCAAGTGGAATAGGGAATAATACTCTTAATAGGAGGTTACGTATGTAAGTATGTGGTGGGGTCGACTTAATGAAAATTGTTCAAAGGTTGATATTTTCTAAACACTTATGAAACTCAATAGTGGTCCAAGGCCAAAATGAATTAAGTCATAAGAACCTAAACGATTTATGAAAGACATCTGTGTGAATATTATTGTCTTGGTTTACACCAACGGATGATTGATTCATGACATCATGTTCACCAATTAACTAAGTAAATTCGATAGTATTTCACTAAGGAAGGTTCAAGGCCAGAAGCTACCTTACCTGATGCAGTGTTTTTTGCTCTCTCTCTCTCTCTCTCTCTCTCTCTCTCTCTACAATGCATCATATTTCTGAATAGTATGAGCATATTCGAATTTTCATTCATGTAGATATTGTTGGAATTTGATTTAGATAATGAAAATAAATTATGGGAAGTGACTTTCGTTTCCATTTCGACCAAATATTTGAACTGATTCGATAGTCAAATTATGAATATAAATAGACTAACTTGTTCTACTCGTCAAGTAGATCGTCATGATATATTTGGAATCTCAAAACCAATTTCGAATGAATAAGAAATTGTGGTCCAAAGTTAGACAAAAAAGAGAATATACGTGCTGAAAATGGCTACCTCTATCGCTCTCGCTCGAGCGATGAAGAGTGTCGCTCGAGCGACAGGTGGAGAGAAATTCTGATGAAAAAGTGTCATTGTCGCTCGAGCGAGAGCCCATCGACGGGCTAGCGACAACAAATGCTGGGTGACATTTGGCAAATGTTGCTGAGTTTGGGGCGTGACATTTCACTCACAACCTTCATCTTTTATATAAAGGACCATCTGGATGTCCATTAAGCATCCCATATATTTTTACATTGAACATTATATCAAAAACTCTTGCAAAATATTTTTCAAAAGTCATTCTAAAACCATTTTCATGTAGAGAGAAAATTTTGCTCTAAGTTCGCTATTACTTGTGGGTTGAAGTGCTTCTACCACAAGTTGTATTCGTTGTATTTTGGGAGACAAGTGCCGGATTCTGTTAGCACCTTTGGGGGCAATATTGTCTTAAAGAGAAAGTGTTTTCACCTAACTTGAATTTCGTTTTCATTTTGTTTTTCTTCTTCTTATCTCTTTTATTCCATTTTCTAGAGTTTAATTACACTCCTACGAATTAAATTTAAATATTTTCTTTGTCTTATCAACAATTTACATGTACTTACGTTCCCAACATATATAAGGGGCAACCTCCTCAACGGTCAAAGCATCTGAAAATTGCTAGTTTTTAATATTTTATTTCTGTCAAGTTTTTGTTGTTATCAAGTTGGAAGAGTTTTTGCTAATTTGTGCACTTCAATTATCAAATCAGCAGCAATATTGTAAGTTCTTACTTATATTTTATATCCTATCATATATAGAATCGGTGTTCATCTTATTGGTGGACCGTCTCTACATTATTTATTTTATTTTTTTGAATTTTTACGATATTTCATTGAAAAGCGGTTGGTAATTGCAACGGAAGGTCTAGTCAGTTAAAAATCGCCTCTATAGCCTCCATTTCTAGTAGTATTCATAGTTAAGGTGAAAACAAGAGAATGTTTTTATGGATTAAAAATGAGAAAGAGTTTGTAACTTGAAATGCTTGGCGTGAAAATATTGTTATATCATAAATATAAACCTAATTATTTTATTTTAATGTAGCTCATAACATGTATTTTGGGCCTTTTAACTTTGATCACTCATTATGCACAAATTTAAATGAATCTTTTGAAAGAAACAAGTGATGTGCTCAAAATCTGCTCAAATCTATTAAAATCCTTCTCATTTTTGAAATTCTCATAAATCCGCAAAGTTATTGGGAACACCTAGAATATTATATAATCTAGTAGAATCCAAGCTGAGATCCCTATCTTTTAATGGAATTAATTAAAATCTAAGTTGGGGTTATTTATCTCAGAGTGCTTTCAATATGCGCTCAGCATTTTACTGGTGGTTCTGTTAGATGAACTATTGCTTGGGCATTGACGCAGCGAGTAAAGGGTGGTTGATTTGGAGCAACACATGTTATGTCAATATTATTCAAGATGATATTAGTGCAAGGAACGGTACTGCTGCAACTAAAGTTGATAGTAGCTTTCTCGCAAATTGTTGTTCCTCGAATTCGAGTGTATGTCACGTCACTAACTTTGACAGCTGAAGCCTATTAAGGGACAAAGAAAACTAGGTCAGTGAACGAGTTAATTCCCTAAATGGTTACTAAAATTTTCTTAAAGTTCCCACGGGGTCACAAAACTTAAAAATTGCCCTTGTTAGTTGCTTAACTTTGAAAATTGGTACCACATCTGTTAATGTGTAAACGATGTTTGCAAAATTGGAATGATTTGATGACATATCTAACGATATGGCTCACGTGACACACATTTGAAAACTATAAATCAGATTTTTACATAAAATCATGCTATAATTAGTTAGAAACTATAGTAATTCAACTCATAAAGTCTATGAAATTCAGATTATAAAAAAGTTATACATTTAGATAAACTACGCATTCAACGGTCATTAAAAAAAAAAAAAACCTAATTATGCATTGGATGATTCGGTAATAAAAAACAGTCACATACCTGTAGACTCACGATCGAGTCATCAAATCCTTCCATATTTACAAATGTCGTTTACACATTGATGGATGAGATACTAATTTTCAAAGTTACGTAACTAATGGGACAACTTTTAAGTGTAAGTTCATCGACCCCGTGAAAACTTTAAGAAAAGAGTGACCATTTAGGGAATTAACCCAGTAAACAATACAAATGAAGAATGTGAATCTACACTCTGATAGATACCTGTTATTTATTTATCTCAATATAGTGCTTGAATACACCCCCTCCACCACGAAAGAAAAGAAAAGTCACAGAAAAGCTTGGTCGAAGTTGCTTACTTTGGTGGTCTGGCATACCTTGCCATTGCAATAAAACTGGTCAATGATAATAGGGTTATCAGCTGCTATTAATGTTATGTCTGAGAATCTTATCTTCCTGGCAAATCCAGAGCCTCCCTACATAAGAAGAAACAAAAATAAATGATAAAACGTTGTACTTGGAAAAATGTTAATGTATTTTAACTACATTTCATGATTCTTCTCAGCTCTTCTCAGTTCTCACCTGCCATGTTTTGATTCTTACTCCATTTTGAGTTCCCTTAAAGCTGCAACTGTTTACATTTATTCCTTGTACTTCATCATGCGCTCCATTTAGTCCTAAACTTCCAATACTGCCAAAAGAGAGGACAGTTTAATAGGTTCAAGTTTCTATCACTCTCGAGTTTTACGGGCGATGAAATATATATAAGTCGAATGATTGGAAACAAACCTTATTCCATGGCCAGGACCACATGCAACTTGGGTTATGTTCACATTCGATGTACCCCCATTAATGGCGACACAATCGTCCCCTTTTTACAATATGAGCAAGATAATTTATGAGAATAAATATTAAAATAATAATAATAATGTACGTACAAGAAAAGCAAGAGGCAGAAGTATGCATATGGAATAAATTAGTACCTGTTTCTATTGTGCTGTCATGAATCTGAATGCTGGTGGAATAGCCTATCTCAATTCCATCAGTGTTGGGACTTGTTTGAGGGGCAATAATATGAATATTTGCAATGTTTACTCCATTGCAGTAGAACAGGGTGACATGATTCCTTGGGCTGTTAATATGTATCAGTCCACTCACTTGAAGTGTGGTACAATTAGTAAATCGCATTGCCTGAATTAAATTGAACCATGAACATTATATATATGTTATTTCTAATTTTTTAAAAGATATATATATATATATATTTTAAATAAATATTTCAGAGGTTTAGATGACATACAGTGGGTCTGTTTGTGATCTCACTTGGTTGTCTGTATGAGGCGTCACTTATCTGAAACAAGGAAAATTCTAGTAAGTAATTTACGTTTACAAGTAATATTACATTCTGTATTTTTATTTTTATTTTCCTTTTTCTTTGCAACATGCTAAAAGTACACAAGTCGAAAAACTGAGCAATTCCATTTTGAATGTTAAAAAATTGTATACGAGTCTTAAAAATTGTTGAAATTGTTTGACGAAATTATCGTAAATAGAGGGTATGTGGATAATAAAATGAATTATGTTGACCCCGAAAAATGTGATGCCTACGTGGACAATAGATGCTTGGTCCACTCACACCCGCTCAAGCAAATTCCGGCGCATTTCGACCGGAGCACCAGTAAGAAACGAGATCAACGTGAACGCGGGAGATACTTTACGGCATGAGACAAAAGTGTTCAAACACCGGCGGTGGAACAAAGATGATTGCACTAACAACAATCATCATTCAAATACCAAAGAAAACCAATAAAAAGATCAAATTAAGGTATATAGAAAAAAACAATATGATGTATATAGAATTTGCAAGATTATTTGTATTATCAAGGATCAATGGTTCAAGAGTCTAAAGTCCAATAATCCAACCATTTTTTAGTTACAATGATGGCCTATTTATAGTGTTTCGGCTGACGTGGTGTCTGCTGGATCAGAACCACGTGACATCATCTCCTTGACTGAAACTTCACATTACTGTCTATCATACATTTAATACCTCGACAATCGGCCAGCCATCCTATACAATAGGCTGTCGCGCCTGACATTCTTTATTACAAATATTACATCAATAATTTCTAAAGATTGCCTAAGGATCTTGTAAGATAGAGCTTCAGTTTCTTGAGCTTCAAGTGAATTAGGGGCCTCGGAGGGATCTTAGTGTTGGTCCTCTATATGAAGAGATTTGACTTCTTCCATTTTTTTATGTAACTCTTCGGATTCACGCACTTCAGCCGTTTAGGTGGTGCTTCTGCGTAAGAGATTCATCCATTCATATGATTTCTTTATCTTTAACCATTGGGTCTTTGTTGACTTTTTTGTCCGCGTGGGTTCCTACGTGGCACTTTGACTTGAGCCTCGGTGGTGAGGCGTAACAATAGCCTCCCAAGTCTAGGCATGATTATTTATGTAATGCATGTACTTATATATATATGTATATATAAAATTTGTTGGCGGTGGTTTTTACCGGACCATAATAGTCCCCCAAGTCTAAGTATAAATATTTATGTTATAGTTAAAGTTGAAATGTACTCGACTTGTGCAACTACCAGCTAGTATTGTTCGAAGTTGTATACTTCGAGAAATTTCTCTTTTTGGAGAAATTTTGAGGAGTGTCAGTGAAGCGAATTATGAAAACATCAAACTTATGCATATCGAATTTCAATAATAATAATATCAAACTTATAATTTTCCATACGTGTTAGAAGGTCGTCTACCTTTATAAGTTTCTGAATCTATGCACATCGAACTTCAATAATAACATCAAACTAAAGCTCTTATCCACTTCAGACTTTTGTTCAAGGCTTTGTTTATTTGTAATTTGCACAAATGTTGGCAGTTCGCTTGCTTTATTTTCCTGAGCATGGAGTTGGGTGGTTCGCTCATGCTGAGGCTTCCTTAAAAACTTTTGTTGTTAAAGGCATATGTCACACTTCACGAGTGCAGAGGTGGTCCATTTTAGAATCTATCTCTTCGTCGAAGTGCCCACGCTTCCTTCATAGGGCAAATCACCTATGAAAATGCACCTTTTATTTTTTACAAACTTGACTTAATGAATATTACGAAGCAATTTAACTTAACACAAAGTATAATTTTCCTGAGCATGATGTTGGACGGTTCATCCATACTGAAACTTCCTTAACAACTTTTGTCAATATGAAGCGTTTTTTATTAATTTTAACTTGTGTAAATTTAATTTTTTAGACTGCGACCTTTGTTTCCTGAACATGGGATTGAACGGCTCGCCCATGCTGAAGCATTTTTATCAACTTTTGCTGTTAAGGGCATGGACAGCGCTTCTCAAGTAGGAGGTGGTCCATTTTTACATCCAACTCTTCGTCGAAACGCTCACGCTTATTTGCATAGTGACGGTTCATCTATGCAAATGCTTTTCCCAGTACTTTTATCTCTTGGGAGGTATTTTAATGCACAAATAATTTGATAAAATTTGATTTCATCAAATCAAGAATTGTACAAACAGGATTACTGATAGTATTTCTATAGATGCTTTACATTTCGTGGATGAGGTTGTGTCTTTCCATCCATATTTTCAATTTTATAGGTTTCAGGCCGAACTTCTTCTTTAATGCATTAGGGGCCTTCCCAGTTGGGACCAAGGGTCCCTGCACCATGTTCTTTGGAAGATAGAAATACCCTCCAGAGCACCAACTCATTCAAACAAAATGACTTCTTCTTTACTTTAGAATTATAGTATCTTGTCATTTTCCGCTAGTAAACATGCCATTTTGCTTGAGAATCATCCCTCCTTTCTTTAAAGAGGTCCAGTTCACATCTCCTTATTTTGTCATTAGATATTTCATTGAAATGAATTCCACAAGGAGATGGCAACCCACTTCAACTGGGCTTATAGCCTCGACCTTGTAAATCATAGAGAAAAGAGTTTTTCCTATAGCAGTTATGTTTTTAGTTCGTATGGCCTAAAGGACTTGAGGTAGCTCATTGACCCAGGTCCCTTTAGAAGCATTCAATTGTCTCATCAATATTTACTTGATTGTCTTGTTGACAGCCTCCACCTGTCCATTTGTCTAGGGATGATAGGGGAGGAAAAATGTTTCTTAATGCCCAGCTCCTCACATAAGTTTTTGAACTTCTTGTTATCGAACTGTCAACCATTGTCCGAAACAATTGATTGGGGAATTCTGAATCTACAAATAATATTTTCCAAAGGAATTAGGAAGTATTGGCTTCAATAATTTTAGTAAGGGTCTAGGCTTCTACCCATTTCATGAAATAATCAATGGCGTCAATTGCGAAGCTATAGTTCCTCTTCCTTTGGGAAAAGGACCTATAAGATCAATTCACCATTTGACAAATGGCTAGGGGCTGGAAACAATGCTTAACTTTTGAGAAGGCTGCCTCTGAATTGTTACAAAGCATTAACATTTATCGCATTTCTTAACGAACTGGTGCGCATCATTTTTCAAGGTGGGCCAATTATACCCTTACCTCAACACTTTGTGTGCTAAAAACCATCCTCATGTGTGATTGCCACATACACCTTCATGAATTTCTAGAAGCACATAATTGGCTTGTTCTCCACTATGCATCGAAGTAAGGGTAAGGATAATCCTCGTTTATACAGCACAGTCTTGGAAGACAAAGTTAGCGGCTCGTCTTCTGAGTTTATGTGCCTCCTTTTTTTCAGAGGGTAATATAGTACTTGAGGAAAGATATGATTGTCTTCATCCATAATGGAGTGTCTTTGGTCTACATTATCTCTTTACCAGCAGCGGTGGAAGGCCTATGAAGATACTCTATGGGTACTAGAGTGAGCAATTTGGAATCTTTATTGCTTACCAACTTTGAAAGGGCATCGGCATGAGCATTTTTTGAGCATGGTATTTGCACCAAATCAAATCTTTTGAAAGCATGAATGAACACCATAACCAATTTCAAAAATGCGGCCATGGACTTATCTTTAGCTGAAAAATTTGCCATGAACCTGGCTCACTACCATTTGGAAATCACTACTGATTACGAGCCTCTTTGCCTGCATTTCCCTAGCAAGCCTAAGGCCAACGAGGAAGGCTTCATATTCTGCAGTGTTATTGGTGGCTTTGAAGCCGAACCTTACAATACATGTAAGTTTATGTCCTTCTAGACTGGTAAGAACCACTCATGTTCGTCACCCGGTGTCCCCTGACGATCCATCGACAAAAAGGTTCCATGTGGGAGGTTCGACGGGTTCCATCTTCTCCTCCATGTTCTGGAATATGGGAGAACTCTACCACAAAATCTGCTAGGGCATGTCCCTTAATGGCAGCCCTTGGCTTGAACATAATATCGAACTCGATGAGATCCACAATGCGGTTTAGTAATCTCCCTGAGGCACTGGCTTTCGTTACACTTGCTTGAGGGGAAAATTAGTTAACATGTGTATAGTATGGGCCTGGAAATAAGAACTCAATTTCGAAGAAGCTATCACCAAGGATAATGCTAGCTTCTCTATGTCTGGATAGCTAGTCATGACTGCTAAAAGTGCTTTGCTTACATAGTAAACAGGCTGCTGGTGATCATTCTCCTTTCTTATTAGGATTGAACTAATAGCCTCAGTGGTTATTTCCAAGTACAACTATAGTGGTTCATTAGTCTGTGGTTTGGAGAGGAGGGGAGCCTGACCCAAGTGCTTCTTCAGCTCTTGTAAGGCTACCTCACATTCTTCTATCCACTGGAACTTATTTCCTCATTTCAGAATTTTAAAGAAATATAGGCACTTGTCAGTGGCCTTAGAGACGAAAAGGCTCGACGCAGCTACACGTCCGGTGATGCTCTACACATCCTTTGGTTTTCGAGGTGACCTCATATCAATTAAAGCTTTAATCTTTTTTGGTTGGCCTCAATGCCTCTCTGGTTGAGGATGTAGCCCAGAAATGTTTGAAACATTTCGTTAAAGGATTGAGCCTCATCCTCCTCATCAATATTTGAAACATTTCGTTAAGATGTTTGACATGATCCCTTGCTTTTAAGCTCTTCACCAGTATGTCATCCACATAAACCTCCATTGTTTTCCCAATAAAGTCAGCGAACATTTTATTGGCAAGTCTTTGGTAGGTGGCCCCGACATTTTTAACCCAAAGGGCATGACCTTGTAGCAATAAAGACCCTTGTCCATTATGAAAGACGTCTATTCTTCATCTATTGGAAACATTGGGATCTGGTTGTACCCGAAATATACATCCATGAAGTTAAGAAGTTCATGTCTGGCGGTTAAATCCACAAGTTGGTCTATTCGGAGAAGTGGGAAGCTATAATTGGGACAAGCTTGATTCAAGTTTGAAAAATCCACACAAACCCTTAACTTGCCGTTTTACTTTTTGACCAACACTGGATTAGAGACCACTTTGGATACATATACTTCCGGATGAAACGATCGTCGATCAGCCTCTTAACTTCGTCTTTTAAAGGGTCATATCTTCTGGGTTGAGAGCTCTCATCTTCTGCCTGTGTGTTGTGGTCTTTGGATCAATGTTCAAACTGTAGAAGTTGAAGGCGTCTAGATTTTTCAGCAAGAAGCTTTTCAGCTTCTCCTCAGCTTCTATTGGCAGATTTCTTCCGGTCTGTGCAAATGCTTAGAGGGGTCCTATAGGTCTACTGGAAAGCTTTCAGTTCTTCCATAGGGGCTATTTGATGTTCGCAATCAATTATGCGAGGGTCTAGCTCCTTCAAACTAGTTGTTTCTTCAGTAGCTCTCCATTCTTCAGGGGTCCTCTGAAGACTTCAAAGGTGCGTACGTCTTTCCCTTGTTCAGGGATTCTCTCTTGTTGAAAGACATTGTCCATGTTAATGTCTGTGTTGATGACAATGACGCTTCTTGGTTCGACTTTCCTTAGGGAATTCGAGTAACATTCTCTCGTGCTCCTTTGATCACCTCTAACCATGGCTACGGCGTTCTCGATTGAGAACTTCATGCACAGATGGTGAATGAAAGTAACGGCCCATAGTTCCTTCAAAGCTAGCCTTCCAAACACTCCGTGATAAGCGGAACAATTATCCACCACCAAGAATTCCATGAAATTGTAAGCAGTCATGGGTGCAGTCCATCTCTATTGCTAGAGTTATTTTACTCCATGGGATGATGATATCGCATGTGAAGCCACACAAGGTGGAATTCATTGGGGTCAGCCCGTGATCAACTTTCATCTTATCAAAAGTGACTCAAAAGATGATGTGACAGAGCTTTCATTATCCACTAGCTTTCTTTTAGGTCATTGTCTGCTACAACGGCCCTCACTACTAAAGTGTTACAATGTGGATAATGTACACCCACTGTATTATTTTGGGTGAAGGTGATAGGTTGAAAATCTTTGTCTTTGATCATCCCTAGTTCATTTTGCATCAATGTCTCTCCTCCTGGGAGCGTCATTTTTGTTGAGGCACCTCAACTCAACATTCCTAGGCTATTGGGTCTACCTAGGAGGAGCATTTCTTCGGAGGTGCCTGTTTCTTTCTTGACTAGAACTCTGAGGGTGCCTCGCAATGTCCCTGCTGGAATGTACAATAGATGGACACTTCATCCCTATTTCTAGGTCCAGTACCTCGCCCTTTACCTCTCCTTGTTTGGGAGAATCTTTGATAGGGTTTGCTCTGGTACGTTGCAGCACTAGGGTTCACATCCTCATAGGCCAAAGTAGGAACTGCATTTTGCATCGCTGCAGCCAATGCTTGTCTGGGTTGAGATGGGTCGATTGTCCTACCTGATGGTCCATCAATGAAGTTGTGCCACTTCATCTTTGCATTTAAGGAGGGGGGAGTCCTTGGTTAGCCACGTTTCTATGATCCCTCAATTCTTCATTTAGGATCTCATGCCTTATCATTTCTAGTAAGGCATAATAACTGGTAAGATCCTTATTTTGCACATCTCTCTAGAAGAGAGAGTTCATGTCCAATCATCCCCTTAGGGACGTTAGAGCTTCTTTATCTGTCACTCGCACACAGTAGGTTATTCATCGGTGAAGTGGGACAAGAAACTTTTCAGAGACTCGCCCTGCTGTTGCCGCATATCTTGCAAGCGTTGGATAGATCATTCTTCTTCTTTGCTTGTACCGAAGCGCTTAAGGAATGTCTTTATGAAATCTAGCCAGCTTTGGATGTTCCCTTCTAGTAGTCTGGTATACTAGATTTCAGCCGTTCTACTTAGGGTCAAGTGGAATGCTCTACACTTCATGGCTAGATGGCTCTCATGTGAGTCTTGAAACTATTAAGATGCTTCGCGGGATTACCTCTCCCATTATACTTGGAAAATTTGGAGTGTGTGAAGTGGTTTAGCATGTGGACATTCCTAATGTCTTGCAAAAATGGTGAGTTATCATCATCATAGTCAAGATCATGGGACCTATATAGTTCATCAGAATCCTCATTCCCTAAATTGAGTCTCCGGGGCGGATGGGAAGGTCCCGCTTCACTTCTGGCTTGCCCTCTCATGCCTATTTCTAGGCGGAGGGATCTGAGGTGCCTCATCATAAATAGGTTCATCTCATCTTTCGAATTTAAGAGGCTCCAGTTGCCAATTTCTAAGAAGAGGAGGAGGTCGAACCTGCATATTTCTAGGTACAGGAAGAGGTGGAGCTTGCCTATTTCTAGGCACCGCTAGGCTCAACCTATCGAAGATGCTTACGAACCTCTGAGGCAGGTCCTCTAGTTCCTAATTCGGGGAAAAAATGAATGGAGCCTAATTAGTAGAGGTGGTCATAGGTTGGGTTAGGTTGGGTCGATTTTTGCCTCAACCCAAACCTAACCAAATATGATGTGTAATTTAACCATACCCAATCCATGTAAAACTCAACCCAACCCAATCAAGTATCGGTCGGGTTGGGTTGGTCGGTTTGGGACAACTTGTCAACAAAGATTAAAGTTATCCAATTTTCTATTATACTAAATTCGAATAGACAAGATTAAATAGTAAATAAATAAATAAAATTATATATTATCTTATTCAATCCTCATTACCCGATCCTATAAAGAACAAACTGCACTTTATTTCCATTTTTTTTTTTGAAGTATGCAGGTTGGATTGGACGGGTTTATTCGGTTTTCATCTGTTAACCCATGACCCAACCCTACTCAACCCGTCTACATGGCCAAAAAATCGAACCCACTTTAAAATACAAAAAATCAATCCAAACCGGTCGGGTTGGTTCAGTTTAGGAGGTTTTGGCGGGTTCGGTTGGGTTTTGCCCACCCCAACTCATTAGGTCGTTCAGAGGTGTAATTGGTGGATGTATCAACTTCAACCTCCCTTTTCTAGGGGGCTTCCATCCTAGTGTGATGGTGGTATCCAGCCATTTGGCTTTGAACCTCCTCTTCTTCATGGTAAGCCCCCTATAAAGGGGTCATGGAATACATTTTCGGGGCTGCATGTGGAAGAACTAGGTATCCTCCTTGGCCCCGCATGTTCATCGGCAGCTCATGCATAGCCATATTCTGTTGGGTTATGTTCCTCATATTGGCGGCCATTGTAGCAACTTATCTAGTAAGTCTTATTTCTATCATGCCCCGTCCCTTGACCCACCTCACCTATGCTGTTGGTGAGGTTGATGACTAGCGGTTGGGACAGCACACGAGGGTTCCCATTCTCCAGGTTGTTCCCTCATCTTCCGGGGTGCATTTTCTTCACTGTCTGAACTCATGTCAACAAGCTTTTTTTCTGACTAGATGCTCCTTTTTTCAAGGATCAAACTGATCTTGAACTAAAAAAATTTTCCTTTGCGTTTTCCAACGGCTCTTTCTTCAAGAAAGCCCCTTTCAAGGGTCAGAAAATTCCTTTTAATTCGCTTACAACTAGCTTATTCTCACAGGACTTTCGTGGTTAAAATGTATGGTTTTCCCACAGACGACGTGAATCTGTTGACCCCGAAAAACATGACGCTACGTAGACAACAGATGCGGGCCCACACACCCACTCAAGCAAATTTCGACGCATTTCGATCGGAGCACCAATAAGAAGCAGGATCAACGTGAACGCAAGAGATGCTTCACAGCGTGAGACAAAAGTGTTCAAATAACGACGGGTGGAATAAAGATGATTGCGCTAACAATCACCAATCAAATAGCAAAGTAAACTAATAAAAAGATCAAACTAATATTTATGGAAAAAAGCAATATGATGTGTATAGAATTTGCAAGATCATTTGTATTATCAAGGATTAAGGGTTCAGAGTCTAAAGTCCAAGAATTCAACCTTTTTTCAGTTACAATGATGGCCTATTTATAGTGCTTCGGCCGACATGGTGTCCATTGAATCAAAACCACGTAGCATCATCTTCTTGACTAAGGGTTTACATCACTGTTTATCATATAATAAATACCTCAAGAATGGGTCAGCCGCCCTATACAGTACACTAACACACCTAACATTCTCTATTACAGACGTTACATCAATTATTTCTAAAGATTGCCTAAGGATCTTGTAAGAGACAGCTTGAGCTTCGTGAGCTTCAAGTGAATTAGGGGCCTCGAAGGAATCTCAGTGTTGGTCCTCTGTGTGTGAAGAGCTTCCACTTCTTCCATTTCTTTATATAGTGATTCAAAGTCACACACTTCAGCCGTTTAGGTAGTGCTTCGGCGTAAGAGTTTCAGTCATTCATATGATTTTTTTATCTATGATCATTGAGTCTTTGTTGACTTTTCTTCTCACGTGAGTTATTACATGGCACTTTGACTTGAGCCTCGGTGGTGAGGCGTAACAAATTCATTTAGTAAAAGATACTTATATTTAAAAATATGATAATTAATTCAAAACATCACCAATTTAAAAGTTCAATAGCTGTTTATAGTATTTAAATAATTCATGTTCGAGTTCGATAATGAAGAGAAATTCCAAATTGTTAAGAGTATTTATATCCTTTAACGGATCAAACTTAGATTTTTACAGTTTGCCGTCAAATAAATATATTTACTTCAAAATAAAAATAATTTTTATGTATAGAAAATGATAAAAGTATTATCTAATAAGTAACAAATTATAGAGTGAAAAAAGTAATCAATTTAAGTAAGAAAATGAGAGCACGAAAGAATAAATTAACTCACAAAAGTCGCCCACCAGGAAGAACCTTGACCATCAACAACTCCTTCTTCATTCCCAACAACATTAAGACCGTTGATGAGATAAAAACTCAGCCAATAATTTTGGTTTTTGCTTGTCCATGCTGATTTTGGAGGTGCAACAATAGTTCCCAATATCTGCCACAAACATTTTGGGGTATTTTTCGAAAAAAGACAAAAAATATAAAAAATATAAAAAAATGATATTAGATACGTACAATTTTGGGGTAATACTAATGTTTAGCTATTTAACACTACATCCGTCTCGCAGAGATAAACTTGCTTTCTTTTTATGTTTGTTCCAAATTATATGTCACTTCTCTTGTTTAGAGTATGATTAATATTTTCATTTTCTAATATAATCATATTTATTGTGATTTGTTATCAACAAATATGAACTACAAAAGTAAGGGCGCATTAATAAAAATATAAGTAAAATTCATAATTCAAATATATATTAATTAAGTTCTTTTAATTTGTGTGAAAATAGAAACAAACATATCTTGAAGGACCGAAGGAGTATTTGACAACTCAATAAAAAAAATTTCTATGAAGAGAAATAGCATCTTGATTATCTTAATGTAAGATTTTGTGTATATATGAATATTCCATGAAATAGAAATTAACGCACGTGAAATTAGGTTTAATATTGAAAATTTTATTTTTAAATATTTTTTTCTTGTGAAATATAAAATTATAACTTTAATACCTCAAACGTAATTGACGGGGACTTGCACGGCCCCCCAAATTGGATTTGATTCACCAAATAAGTCTTCCCTTGCGGTACGGTAACCTTAGGACTGTTCGTCCTTCTGTTACACGCTGCTTTCCATGCTGCCATGAAAGCCTAATATTTTATCGGAAAATAATGTAAGTTTAACGAAAAAGTCATAGTCCAATCTCAAATATGATTATAGTCTAATAATATATTTTATCCATACATAAGATTAACAACTTTAATTCACATTTTATCCCAACATTGGTAGGATCAATAACTTTTAATTGTGTTGTATTATTATATTCAATAGGACCCACAACTTTTACTCACCGTTTTATGGAATTCAATGCTTATAACTAATGTTTTAAAAATCGACTCGACTATCGACTGAAAGTAGAAAAAGAGTCAAGGGTCAAAAGTTGAACCGGTGTCAAATCGAGATTGAACATGTGAGTTTTAAAAATTAAAAAACTATATACATTTACAAAAATTTAAAACTATACATTTACATCGGTAGAACCAACTAAATCAAGAACGGGTTACAGATTTTTTCAAAAATCGGTCGGTTTAAGGGATTTGGGGCAAGTTTTAATTAGAGGTTTTATAAACATAATCGGATCGATTTTGGTCCCCATTTTTTTGGTTGAACTGTTCAAATCAGTCCAATTTTCAAAACTGCTTATAATATATTTAAAAAAAACAAAAACAAAACAACACTATAATATTTGAAACTAAAGAGTTACTTTGGATTCATCTGTTTTTCCATCTCCGACTGCTCCGAAGGTCACGACATCAAAGGTGGGTGGTGCAGATCTCACAGCATAGCTACTTAAAGGTCCTCCATTTGCTAATTTTGATACCAAAAATCCCCAACACAAAATGAAAAGATAAGCAAATATGTCCTGCACCAATATTTTTCAATTGACAATTAGTAAAAAAATTGACATACCCTCCCAATTTTATTTTATTTCTTTCAAATAAATACATAAAAGACAAATAAGAAAATTCATAGTTGAAGAATAATGAAACAATCTTGGCTATTTGAATGACACTAGAAACTGAAATTGCATACCATCTTTTGAATATAAAGCTATAAAATCAAGCGAAACCGGAACTAAGATGCAGCTGGTCAAATATATAGGAAAAAGTCTGAAAATTTAATGATGGTATTGAATTTAATTTGTGATGCTTTTAATAATATTTATAAATAATGATATCTAGCACCTATAGTGTTAAAACAACAATATAAATGGTCACATTTGATATGTTTAATTAAATGAGTCACGTGACATTATATTTAAATGAATAAATTTATCATTTAATGTAACGTGGTTGTCCCTTGACTGATGCTTAACATCAGTGGTGTTGAAACCGCAAACCACAAATTATAGAATAATTAATGCACTAGAAAATTGGCATTATTCATTAAAAGTCCTTCCATATATAATTAATTGGGTTAATTACCAAATACATGAGTTCGTTGATTCAAAAAAAAGGCCGGGGTTGAAATGCACTAGATGAAATAAAATAACGAAAAATTGTTGATAACTTGAATTCTCCGAGATTTAGGGAAGTAACACCATATAACTATTCGTCTTAACACTATGATAATATCCAATAATCTCTCCACGCATTCAAATATATATATGTTCAAGCAAGAATTCAGGGTCCCAAAATCAATTCCAGCCAGTTTCCTTCGAATATGGACTGTAAAGGAAAAATCCGAGATAACGCATTACATCAAGTTGGTTGTTACAGAAAAATATTGAAGAGGATCTGCGTTAATACAAGTGCATCAAATTTTATTCAAGTTGCGGTTCGTATCTAAATACCAGAAAAAATTTAATGCAACTTTGTGAGTTTTTTTTCATTGAATTGTGTGCATAAATATGTTCTATTATGAGACTATCAAAAAGCACGATAATCTACCGAGATGCATTTCCTTGTCATTTTCGTTTATTTATGAATTAGCTTAGTAGTGATTGAGGATTAGTAAAAGTTTAATTTTGAAGAATGTAATCCTTAAACATATCTTGACGTCAAAGTAAAATCTTTTCTTAACTATCGAGTTGATTATATTTTATTTTTATGATTGTAGGGTGACATTCCCGAACTAGAGATAGAATGGTGAAATCGGCACAAAAATGCGATGAAGTTGTGGTTTCGAAGTAAGGATCAAGAGCCGAACAATGGAAGGTGAGAAATAAGAGACAATCAAGAAGAAAGAGACGTTTTGAAGTGATAATGTAGACACTCGAAGGTCAATAAAATGACAAAAAAAAAAAAAGAGCATATGCGCGAAACATGGAGAAGAAGAGTTCAAGGACTCGTGAAATTTTTTACTTGGAATATTATATACAAATGGAAAGTTTATTGAGTTTGGAGTTCAAACAGTTTTTACGGATCCCAATTCAATGTTATCTAGAAAGAGTGTTGCGCGCTTTCGTTAGAATCATCCGGAATCAAATGGTGCAATCCACTCCTGCATATATTATATCTGCTAGAGCGGCCAAAAGGCTAAAAGTAGGACTTCTCTGTCCGTTCTAGCTGATGATAGAATCGGTGACGAATGTACTTTTAATCACGAGTTTTATACAAATCTAACTTAATTGTTGGCCAAGATTTATGATTACAGTACATTTTTTATGTGTTTGCTAATATTGTTTTAAAGGCATGGTGAGGTAGTGTAAAAGGGGTGTTGTGATGTACAAATAAGCCAAAGTGGAGAAAAAAATAAGCAGCAAAATGGCGCCGAGTCATCACACTCAGAGCGCCCAAGCGTCGAAAAAGAAAAAAAAAATTATAGTGAGCAAGCGCCTAGGCACTATGCTAACTAAGAAGGCAGGAAAACAGAGTTACAGTGCTTTCGCGCTGCTTGGAGGTTCATCGCGGTGCCTAGGCGCTGCCTCCTAGCTCTTAAGCGCTGCGCGCACGAATTTTAGGGTTATGATGTGTTGGGCCGCGAAAAGCTCAGAAAACTCCAAATCTAGGGAGAACGTGTAGGGGGATTAAATAGAAGAAATGAGGAAATTTTAAGAGTTCCAGACATTGAGAAAACAAAGATACATCTAGAGATTAAATAGCACAATTCAAATGAGAAAAACATCAAGAAATTTAAGTTTTGAAGCATTGATTGGAAGAGGAAAAAGATTTTGGTGCAAGCTTTATTTCTTTTTCTACATCTACATTCAAAATCCCGTGATTTATTCAATAACATTTATGGTCTGTTCTCTTTACCATTTTCAAGTTTTTTTCTATTTTCGATTTTCCAAAA